>CAUYLG010042970.1:0-81230 GCA_963573385.1 Cacajao melanocephalus
CTGTCTCAAAAAAAAAAAAAAAAAAAAAATATATATATATATATATATGGGTATAGATGGGGTTGGATGGGGTTGGTCTCATTTTTTTGCCCACATTGGTCTTGAACTCCTGGGTGCAAGTTACTCTCCTGCTTCAGTCTCCCAAAGTGCTGGGGTTAGAGGCATGAGCCACTGTGCCCTCATTTTTGACATAAAATAAACTATTATTCAAGTTATTCTTTGCAGAAAGAAAAAGAATTTCTTCAATAACATATATATATGAAAAAAATTAAGCTTACTGACTTAATAGATGCAGAACTAAAATAAAAGACCATTCACATATTTCTACAAAGACAAGACAAGTTATTTTAAAAAGATCATTTCTGTGTCTGCCTTTGACTTGAATCTTCCTGCAATCTCTCTTTCTAAAACTAGTAAACAAAATGAAATTAATTCCTAGTGGAATGTTCATATGTTAGAATCTCTGCTTCACATATTTTAGTAATTATTTGATTTTATTAGTGAAAGCATCAATGATAAGGAATGTCAATTATTTACTCTTCTTCATCTAGGTTCTAACCAATGGAGAGTGGATGGCAGATGCCATATGGAGATTTTTAAGTATTTAAGATTTATAATTATCCATTTATGAATATTAACTATTACTGGAAAATATGTAATGAAGAATAGGGTTTGTGCATGATGTAAAAAGGGTACACCCTACTTCCTCTTCTGTTTATTCTTCATTCAATTTCTTCTTCCCAAATTGAAGAAAACAAGCACCCACTGATAAGTGCAGTGTAATTTGCAGCTAACATTAGGTAGGAAATCTAGCTAAGGTAAAGAGCAAAAACCATGAGACCTAGCTTGCCTGCATATAGCATGGGAACTGGAAGCCTAAGAGAAGTCATCACATTTGTGCTCCAACAGTCTAAAAGAAGAAGCAGAGTTAGGAGTGCCTCATTTGAGTAGGGATCAGATTTCCAAGCTGGCATAGAAAATATGATTTGTGAATGTTTGGCTGTCACCTATCTATCCATATATTTTGCCTTAGAGGGAAACAATTTAGAAAAAAGGAAATAGGCTAGCACTTCATGGGAGTGTAGAACTCCTCACCAGCAAGGGAACAAAGCTGGATGGAGAATGAGTCTGATGAATTGACAGAAACAGGCTTCACAAAGTGGGTAATAACAAACTTCTCTGAGCTAAAAGAACATGTTCTAACCCTCTTACCACTCCTATTCAATATAGTATTGGAAGTTCTAGCCAAAGCAATCAGGCAAGAAAAAGAAATAAACGGTATTCAATTAGGAAAGGAGGAAGTCAAATTGTCTCTATTTGCAGGTGACATGATTGTATATTTAGATGACCCCATTGTCTCAGCCCAAAATCTCCTGAAACTGATAAGCAACTCAGCAAAGTCTCATGATTCAAAATCAATGTGCAGAAATCACAAGCATTCCTATACACCAGTAACAGACTTAAGGAGCCAAATCAAGAATGAACTAGCATTCACAATTGCCACAGAACTTGAAAAAAACAACTTAAACTTCATATGGAACCAAAAGAGTTCCCGCATATGCAAGACAATCCTAAGCAAAGAGAACAAAGCTGGAGGCATCATGCTACCTGACTTCAAACTATACTACAAGGCTACAGTAATCAAGACAGCATGGTACTGGTGCCAAAACAGAGATATAGACCAATGGAACAGAACAGAGGCCTTGGAGGCAACATCACACATCTACAACCATCTGATCTTTGACATATCTGACAAAAACAAACAATGGGGAAAGGATTCCCTGTTAATAAATGGTGTTGGGATAACTGGTTAGCCATGTGCAGAAAACAGAAACTGGACCCCTTCCTGACACTGTACACTAAAATTAATGCCAGATGGATTAAAGACTTAAACATAAGACCTAACACCATAAGAACCCTAGAAGAAAACCTAGGCAAAACCATTCAGGAGATAGGCATAGGGAAGGATTTCATGACTAAAACACCAAAAGCATTGGCAACAAAATCCAAAATAGACAAATGGGATCTAATCAAACTCCAGAGCTTCTGCACAGCAAAAGAAACAATCATCAGAGTGAACTGGCAACCAACAGAATGGGAAAAAATTTTGCAATCTACCCATCTGACAAAGTGCTAAAATCCAGAATCTAAAAAGAACTACAACAGATTTACAAGGAAAAAACAAGCAAACCCATTCAAAAGCGGGGGAAGGATATGAACAGACACTTTTCAAAAAAGACACATATGAGGCCAACAAACATAGGAAAAAATGCTCATCATCACTGGTCGTTAGAGAAATGCAAATCAAAATCACATTGAGATACCATCTCATACCAGTTAGAATGACGATCATTAAAAAATCTGGAGACAACAGATGCTGGAGAGGATGTGGAGAAATAGGAACACTTTTACACTGTTGGTGGGAGTGTAAACTGGTTCAACCATTGTGGAAGACAGTGTGGCGTGTCCTCAAGGACCTAGAAATAGAAATTCCATTTGACCCAGCAATCCCATTACTCAGTATATATCTAAAGGATTATAAATTGTTCTATTATAAAGACACATGCACGCGTGTGTTTATTGTGGCACTGTTTACAATAGCAAAGACCTGGAACCAACCGAAATGCTCATTGATGACAGACTGGACTAGGAAAATGTGGCACATATACACCATGGAATACTATGCAGCCGTAAAAAACGATGAATTTGTGTCCTTTGTAGAGACATGGGCGAATCTGGAAACCATCATTCTCAGCAAAATGAATGAAGAGCAGAAAATCAAACACCACATGTTCTCACTCATAGGCAGGTGTTAAACAATGAAAACACATGGGCACAGGGAAAGCAGTATCACACACTGGGGTCTGTTGGGAGGGAATAGGGGAGGGATAGCTGTGGGTAGGGGAGTTGGGGAGGGATAACATGGGGAGAAATGCCAGATATAGGTGACGGGGGATGGAGGCAGCAAACCACATTGCCATATATGTACCTATGCAACAATCCTGCATGATCTGCACATGTATCCCAGAACCTAAAGTATAATAAAAAATAAATTTATATGTATATATATATATATATATATATAAATGAATACTCAGATTAGGAATGTTAATATATTTATTTTTTCACTTATTCAACAAAGATTTGTTTAGCCCTTATAATGTTTAACCCATACTATTGTGTGCACAGAAACAAGATGATTACCAAAGAGTCTCATTTAGACAGCTAAGAGTCTAGAGAGGGAATGCATACAGAAAATGATTGTATTATAAGACTCTGGAAGAGTTAAAAAACAGGTGTGGTTTTCTGAGCTATCACAAGAAAGGAATAAAAAAATGTGGAGAAGTCCTGAATAAAATTGTAAATTGCCTGAGTAGCCAGTAATATGAGCCAGTAATAAAAATGAGGCCTCCTAACACTCGCTGTGGGAAATGACAGCTGTGGAAACTTTTGAGGATCACATATTTAGTGTCAGGGATATCTCTTTCCTAGTCCGGATACTTGAAACCTTTTTTTTCTGTACTAAAGTCCTTTAAAGGTTCTAGCTGACATTTTATTTTTCTGTAAGGCTATCCTTAGTACCTAGTCTGCCTCCTATGGAGTGAGAAACAGTTTACAAAGAAACCTCTTGACTTCCTTTCTCTCCAGAGGAAATCCATACACCTCTTTATTTAAAGATTTATTTTGTTATTTTTATTATATTCCTTTTCCAAATATATAGACTCTAAACCTTAGTCTTTAGATTATGTTTATGGATTAGCTTTCTTAGATTGTTCCACAAAACCTGGCATATTCCAAAGTTTTAATCACAAACAGTTCCCTCTTATCCATAGAGATATGTTCTAAGTTCTCCCAGTGAATATCTGAAACTGTGGAATGTACCAAACCCTCATATACCATCTTAAGGTGTCCCTTTCACTCGCAAAAGTATCCTCAGTTGATAATATGTTATACGTCACTGCATCAATCAAGGTGAGATAGGAAATTTTTGTAAGAATATGGGGGGATTGAATAATATAATAAGAGATTAAGGTCTCCTCTTATTCTGTCCTTCCCTTTCATCTTCTTTACATATAGACAGAGAGCTTGTACAATGTAAGGTGGAGAGTCAATGAACTTCATGATATTCACTGCGCAAAAGCTTCTGGAGCTCTTATCGTACCAAATATTTTGCAAGACACAGAGTTTACAATATAAAGTCACACATGGTATTTGTCTGGATGATACTCAGTCCAATGAAAGTGTCAGATAAATAAACAAAGGATTAACTGTAATACAGAATGAAAAGCCCCTTAGTAAAAATAAGTACAAAGTGACAAGAAACCGAGAGAAGAGGAATATCAAAATCAAACTGAAGGAGATAGAGGATCTAAAATTTTATTGAGTAGCTACTAGGTATAGTTTTATTTATAAGCATGCTAGGAGCACGCTAAGCAGAAATATATCAGTGGTTTTGGATAAAGCATATTTGAGAGATTTTAGTACAATACAATTCAGCTTTTGGTTTTATTTTGTTTTTGTTTTCAAATCAAAGATATATAGTGGGTTTCCAGTCATTGGGGTGATTAAAAAAAATAGAAACTTCACTTCTTTGGAAGATATAGTTGGATGATTCATGCATCTATGCATGCATGCAAACAAGTTTATAATGAGATAATATTCATCCTCTATATCATGAAAAAAATTAAAAACATTGTCCGTACCAATTTTTAGTGAGGACATGGAAAATCACTCTCATGCACTAGTGAATGAGAGCTGAAAGTAAGAGCAAAAGTACAATTATTTTTAGAAATTGGCTATATATATGCTATATTTATATACAGATATCTATATAGTATATGTAAATATAGATATTTATACACATAAAACCATCAAAATATATGTTTAGATACATATACACATATACATGTAAAAAACTAGTCATTTTATGCCTGAGTATATACCCAAGAGAAATTAATACTTTTGAGCACATTTGGTAATTGTCCAGAATTATTTTAGCAATGTTATATATAATAACTAAAAACTGAGAAAAAAGGAATAGATAAATCAATAATTATATATTTATGAAACAGAAACGATGTAGATCACTATGTGATCTCTACATAATGATGAAAGGGATGTACTACTGCTGCATGTGACATCATGGAAGAATCTCTCAGACATCATCTTAAAGTAAAGAAGCTAGACACACAATTTTATTTATATGAATTCAACCTAATATATGCGGAAATAGTCTGTATTTTGTTCTGGATGGTGATTACATGAGTGTAAACACATGCAAATATTCAGTAAGCTGTACCCTTAAGGTTTGTCCAATTTTCTGTATGCAATATCTCAGTTTTTTAAAAATGTCCACCATGTTTTTGGGAGATTGGTTAGTTCATTCATCCAAGCATTTTAACATTCAAAAATTCCAAAAACAATGCTAATAACTAGGCATATAAGGAGGAAAGACGAATTGAGTTTTTTCATAGCAAAATTAATGGGGGTTGGAAAATATTACAATCAACAAAAATTTAATTCTCAAATACTGTGTTTCAACCCACAATGCTGATATGGTTTGGTTGTGTCCCCACCCAAATCTCACCTTGAATTGCAGTTCTCACAATCCCTATGTGTCATGGGAGGCACCTGGTGGGAGGTAATTAAATCATGGGGACAGTTACACTCATGCTGTTTTCATGATACTGAGTGAGTTCTCATGAGATCTGATGGTTTTATGAGAAGCTTTTCACTCTTTTGCTCAGCACTTCTCTTTGCTGTCTCCATTCTCCTTGCTTCCCCTTCTGCCATAATTATAAATTTCCTGAGGCCTCCCCAGCCTTGCTAAACTGAGTCAATTAAACCTCTTTCCTTTATAAAATACCCAGTCTCATGTATATCTTTATTTTCAGCACGAGAACTGACTAACACAGTATATTGGTACCACGGAGAGGGAGTTGCTTCTGTAAAGATACCTAGAAACGTGAAAGCTACTTTGAAACTGGGTAACAGGTAGAGGTCGAAACAGTTTAGAAGGTTTAGAAGAAGATGGTAAAATGTGGAAAGTTTGGAACTTTCTAGAGACTTATTGAATAGTTTTGACCAAAATGCTGATAGTGATATGGATAATGAAGTTCAGGCTAAGGTGGTCTCAGATGGGTAGATCACTAAGGTCATGAGTTCAAGACCAGCCTGGCCAACATGACAAAACCTCATCTCTACTAAAAATACAAAAATTAGCTGGCTGTGGCGGCACAGGCCTGTAATCCCAGCTACTTGGGAGGCTGAGGCAGGAGAATCACTTGAACCCAGGAGGCAGAAGTTGCAATGAGCTGAGATCACTCCACTGCACTCCAGCCTGGGTGACAGAGCAAGACTCTATTAAAAAAAAAAAAAAAAAAAAAAAAAAAAAAAGGTTGAGGAATCTCCAGACCCCAGAGTGGTAGATTAACTGACAGCTTGCACCATGTGCCTGGAAAACCTTCTGACATTCAATGCCAGTCATGAAGGCAGCCTGGAGGGGAGCTGAACTCTATAAAGCCACAGGGATAGAGCTTGCATCAGCAAGACCTGGATGTGAGACATGGAGTCACAGAAGATCATTTGGGAACTTTAAGGTTTAAGGGCTGCCCTATTGGATTTCAGACTTGCATGGGTCCTGTAGCCCCTTTGTTTTGGCCAATTTCTTTCATTTCAGATGGGTTTACGCATCCAATGCTAGTATTGCCTTTGTATCTAGGAAATAATTAACTTGCTTTTTATTTTACAGGGTCTTAGGTGGAAGGGATTTGCCTTGTCTCAGATGAGACTTGGAACTTTGAATTTTGAATTAATGCTGGAAGGAGTTAAGATTTTGGGGGACTGTTGGAAAGGCATGATTGTGTTTTGAAATGTGAGGACATCAGATTTGGGAGAAACCAGAGGTGGATTGATATGGTTTGGCTGTGTCCCCTCCCAAATCTCATCTTGAATTGTAGTTCCTATAATTCCCACAAGTTGTGCGGGGACCTGGTGAAAGGTAACTGAATCATGGGGACATTTACCCTCATACTGTTCTCATGATAGCGAGTGAGTTCTGTCATGAGATCTGACGGTTCTATAAGGTGCCTTTCCCCCTTTTGCTTGGGACTTCTCCTTCTTCCTCCCACGTGAAGAAGGACGTGTTTATTTCCCCTTCTGCCGTGGTTGTAAGTTTCCCGAGGCCTCACCAGCCATGCTAAACTGTGAATTAATTAAACCTCTTTCCTTTGTAATTTGCCCAGTCTTGGGTATGCTTTCATTAACAGCATTAGAACACACTAATACAGATGCTGAACCTAATTCCAGTTTCCATTCAAAGTACAAAAATGCATTGAGTGTCTCATGAATTCTAGGCACCCTATTGAGAACTGAGAATTCATAGGGGGAAAAGTATGATCTGCTCTCTTACTTTAGGGAGCTCTCTTCACTTGTACCCTGTGGGGCTGTCGAAACGTCCCCATTTTATCCCAATTTAATTAAGCACTGATGGCTCCAGTCTTATTTGCCATGTTTAAACAGCTGTAAAAGCAGCAATATTTACTGTCAATTATTGTATTGTTATTAATATATCTTCTCTTTTATATGAGCATATATGTGGCAACGTTGAGTATATAGAGAATTTAGGGCCAAAACAAAACAAAACAAAATGAAACAACAACAAAAAAAACAGGCATCATTGAGTATTTACAGCAGAAATACATATTTAAGGCAAAAAAAAAGTCCATAAAACTAAAACTGGCTCGATGAACAAATCCAAAAAGAATTCTACTGACATCACTGACAGGAATGTCTTTTTTTCTGATTTGCAAATCAGAAATATTTAAAATATTTAAATATTTAAAATATTTATGATAATATCTAAATTAACGAGCCCAAATTCATAATCGAAATCTGAAAATGATTTAGCAAAAATTTGATAGCTCTATATTTTTCTGTGAAGTATGCATTTCAATTGTGCATTTAGAGTGATTCATCTCTCCCTAAGGAAAATGCTTTTTAAATAGTTGTAACATGTCACTAAAACATCTATGTAATAAGAAAGAAATACTTCTATAAATTTCTTTCTATACTGTACAGCATGCCACAGATATGTAGAAGACTCCTAAGCTGTCAAGAACTGCCAAATGATAAAAGAGAAAATGATGAAAAGAAATGGAACCTTGGAGCTGACTTCCTAAAAGCCAAAATTCCTCCTGGGATTTCTGGATACAAAAGAGAGGTTTCAGTACTTCCCAAAGAACACCAGATCACATTAACTTATTCAAATATGAGGTCGGATCTCAGTGCTTAGGTTTAAAGCTGTCCCATTTGTGCCTTGATAAGGGAAGAAAATTGACAAATCACACCTTTGAATAAATTCATTTTAATCCCTTTCTTCCTTTTGATGTAATAAAAATAGTCTTGTCATGTATCTATGATTGCATTTAATGGTTGTCATTTACAGAAATGGAAAAATGATATCTGAGTATAATGCCTTCAAATATGGCTAATAACATTTTTACATAGGGAGAAAAATACTTTTATTTTACATGAATAAGACCATCGCTTCATGATGATGATTATTGAAGATTCAGCAGCTTCTCCTATTATAGGGTAATGATAAGAACAGCTCCATCTCTTCTCTGTCATTTATGTTAAAAAATGGAAATTCAGGCAAATCTATATTCGTAATATTTGCTGTAACCCCATTAGTTCTCAGGCAAATTATTGTCAAAAGTCTTGCCTAATTACTGCCACTTTACCTGATTTTAATCTCGTATTTTAAATAATAAAGATGTCTCGATCTGTTATGTTTTAAGATGACCTAGTAAATGCTGTTTTATTTTTTTTTCCATTAAGCATTTCTTAAGCACATAACTTGTCATTTCTCTACTAATTTGCTGTAATACTAGTTGATAAGTGGACATTAATTAATGTTAAATTACAATGGAATTTTTATGGAATTACAGGTGACATCCGCATCAGAACTAAATGAGTTCATCATGATTAAACTTATTACTATTTCTAATTAACCTTGAGTGCCCCTGGATGTTAATTGCACACCAGGCAAGTGTATATGCAGTCTGCAGCTTCTATTGAAAGCTAACTCTGAACATCGTACAGCCATTGAAAGAGTTTAAGAAAGAATGTTACAGGCCACATTTGTACTCGTTGGATGTGCAGAGGATCAGAGATTAAAAACATCAACCACAATCTAGAGACTCTGAGTAACAAAATTATTACTCTCAAAACAAAAGGCAGAAAGAAGCCTTCCAGAAATAGAATTCACTTTGAGTGTCATGAACATGCATAGAGAAAGTTTACTTTATTCCCTATCATCAAATAAGATCTACTCCTTACTGTTCTCACTCCCACTCTCAATAGCAAAGTTGTCTCTGATGAATATTGTGAGACCACAAGCTTTATACCTAGAATCTGTTTATCTTCTTCATGACCCAAGAAGTGTCAAAGACACAGAGAAGACTGATCTGATGTCCACACCTGTTTCTATTGACCTACTGAAGCAGATTCTAGTGTACAGCAGGAAGTGAAAGAGGTTCATTGCAGATGGCTCCTGACTCTTAAAGCACTATTTTCTTACCGTGGTAACAGAGTGTCTGCTAGAGATCATATAACTGAATGACAAATCCTGCTGCCATCTCTCTGGATCCAACACTATATTTGCTTCAAACCCAATCAATGACTGAGCATGTCAATGTAACTAGAGCAAGATCATTTCAGCAATATGTGAGACTCCTCTAAAGGTCAGCTTTAGCATACTCTCCACTGTTTCAGCCAAAACTTTTGCACTTCAGTCTGAGAATATCCCTACACCATCCTCCTTCCTCTCTCTTCGCTTTCACACAGGTAAAAAATCATTCTAATTTAATGGCTGTCTCTGCTTTCTCCAGCATATCCATTTTCATCTTGGCAAATGTTTCTTAGGAGACCCAAGTTAATACACCAAATCAACCCCTTCTCTACCAAAAATTAAAATAAATAGCCAGGAATAGCGGTGTGTGCCTGCAGTCTTAGGTACTCCACAGGCTGAGGCAGGAGAATCCCTTGAGCCCTGGAGTTTGAGGTAAGTTTGAGGATGCAGTGAACTAGGACTGTGCAACTGCACTTTAGTCTTGGTGGCGGAGCTAGATCCCATCAGGAAGAAAGACAGAAAGAGGGAAAAAAAAGAAAGAGAAAGAAAGAAAGAAAGAAAAGGAAGGAAGGAAGGAAGGAAGGAAGGAAGGAAGGAAAAACAAAGAAAGAAAGAAGAAAGAAAGAAAGAAAGAAAGAAAGAAAGAAAGAAAGAAAGAAAGAAAGAAAAAGAAAGAAAGAAAGAGAAAGAAAGAAAGAAAGGAAGGAAGGAAGGAAAGAAAGATATCATTAGAAAAAATCTTAGATTCTTATAAATAAGCATTAATAATCTCTGTTTCCAGGATGAATGGCTAGTAATGGCAAAATAGAAAAGGGTTTGGAAATGTGATAGAAAAGAAGGCAAAAGTCCCTCAAAATACATTTATTGTTTAAAAAATAAATATGACCAGGCAAGTATCAATTTGATTTTACTAGCAACTGTTAAAATGCCTCTATACACTATATTGCTCAGCTTAACATGGGACTTGTCAACATCAAAACCCAGTTGCTTCATAAAAAAATTAACCTTTATTGTAAGTTCAGAAGTACATACACAGGTTTGTATAGATAAACTTGTGTCATGGGGTTTGTTGAACATATTATTTCATCACCCAGGTATTAAGCCTAGTACCCATTAGTTATTTTTCCTGATCCTCTCCCTTCACTTTTTGATAGGCCTCAGTGTCTGTTATTCCCCTCTATGTGTCCATGTGTTCTCCTCATTTAGCTCACACCTGTAAGTGAGAAAAAGCAGTGTCTGTTCCAGTGTCAGTTTGCTGAGGATAATGGTCTCCAGTTCCATCCACATTCCTGCAAAAAACATAATGTTGGGGAATTTTATTGCTGCATAGTGTTCCATGGTGTATATGTACCACATTTTCTTTATCCAGTCTAACAGTGATGGACATTTGGGACGATTCCATGTCTTTGTAATTGTGAATAGTGCTGCAATGAATACACAAGTGCATATGTCTCTATGATAGAACTACTTACATTCCTTTCCATATATGCTCAGTAATGGGATTGCTGGCTTGAATGGTATTTCTGTTTTTAGGTCTTTCAGGAATCACTAAACTGTTTTCCACAATGAAAAGCGAGTTCTTGATAAGTTGCTAACTTAGTTTGAGGTCAGATCTATCATATGTGAGTTTTATCTATATACAAATCAAAAACCAGTGTATTTTATATATATCTTCTGTGTATCCAATATTATTAAAACTCAGGGACTCCTTAAATTGAGAAATACCAATATTTAGAAGAAAGGACATTTTAATTAAAAATTAACTTACCTTATGTAGTTTTGAATGTAGAGGATTTTATTGCTATTACCTACATTTGCATATTACAGTGCTCAATACCTCACAGGCAAGATAGGTGCTACCTAATCACTGTGTGATGAAAAATATTCTCATATATTTCTGAACGTTTCCTGAAAATAGAACTCCCTCCTTCTGTTAAAAATTGTTAACTTAGCTTTCATTTAGCCCTAGTTTATAAGCCTGGGTCAAATCCCTGGGCTTCTTTGAGAAAACGTAGGTCAACTAGGCATAATATATATTTTGGCTAGATGAATGACTTATTCTTAATTTATTATTTCTATCATTTAAAAATAATAAAACATTACAAATATTCTAAGAAAAACACAGAATTATACAGACCAGATAGATTTTCAGCTCGTCAAATACTATTTAGACACATTTCATCAACTCAGCTTATAGTAAAGCCCCTTTCCCTCCTCTTCATTGCTTTACTTTGTCTTTCTTCACTTCTTCTTTCTTTCATTCCTCAGGGGTAAGGACCTGGAAACATCCCATCTGGTTTTCTGCATTAATCTCACCCTGACAGAATCCTAATAAATATTTCCACAAACCAATGGTATCTACTGGGACACTTTTGCTATTACAAAAAAAACAAATAAAGCCTTCCTCTGAAAGGCTTCAAGTAGACCATGACCAATGACTCCTTTCTCTCAGCCACTGTCTTTCTTCTCATAATCGTTTATGTGCAGACTTATTTTTATGTCAATCTCTGGATTGGATTATCATCAATTTCATACCACAGGGTCACAAGGGCACAAGAAATCTCTAGCCACAGTTATCTTTTGTAATAGAGTCTGTACCTTTTCAGACTGCTGAAATAGGATAAAAAGATTTGCTTTTCATCGTAGGACAAATTAAATTTTAATTGCCTGTTAAAACACAAATGTCACAAGCAAATCATAAAGGCAGGGTTGCAGTCCTCTCATATATCATGTCTTAGTCCCATTTGCATGCAAATTAATTTTTTTCTTCACTTTAAATATGTGTTTTCACAGAATATGTTAAAGTTTTATTTCAAAACATTATACAGTGATGCAACCTTAAAATAAACATAAATATACATATAAATATATATGCAGAGAAGACAAATTTCTTATTTTCAAAACAAAATCATCTTCTATAATTGTATTAAGAATATTGCATTAGGTAATCATCTCAGGTAAATATGGTTCTTTTAAATAGAAGAGTTTGTAAACTATGATACTGTACATTAATCAGAGTTTATATATTTTTTGGTCTTCAGGTATTACTTTATTTTATAATATGTTAATATACTCTGATGTACTTCATCTCTTATACAGCTCCTATTACATTGTCTTTATTCTGGAAATGACAAGGTTTTGTTGGCAACAAGTTGTGTACCACTAGGTAAACAAGACTTCAGAGTGAAAAGCAAAACATATATTCTTAAAATCCTACCAATTCTGATGCTAATAAAATTATTTAGTTTCATTCAATTATCATTCAAATATGGCATGTAATTGTGAAACTTATGGAACTATGAAAGTGGATATTTATAATGATGCAGGCTTAATTTCATTAATTTAATGCTTAAAGCACATATTACACAGAGACAGACGTCAAATTAAAAACTCTCAGACTCTAATTAGCTTTAGAAATCTCTTATGTCTGATTGATATGGCTGTCATAATTAATTTAAATAGTGATTTCAAACTGACTATGATGCAGAAGAATACCTCACTCATTAATAATCGTTAAAGAGAAAAACATGATATAGAAATATCTATGTATGTCTAGATATAGATACATATAAATGTGTGTGTGTGTGTATATATATATATATATGTTCTCTCTATATATATCCTTTTATTCTATATAGCTGATGGATGACATAAGAAATATAGTTCTAAAAATTCAATCTCTATGAGTACATTATTATTGTCATATTTAAAAGTCCTACGATTAATCCAAAGTTTTTAAATTCACCAAACATTCACAGCAGTTATTTTCATCACTAGTTCTGAATTTCTTCTATCAAAATTATGCATGTGAATTATTTGACTGATTGGTGAGTATTTCATAGAATTTTATCTTTGACAGATATTTTAGCAAATGGAATAGATAGATGATTGATTGATGATAGGTAGACATACAGAGCTAATGTTGGCAAAAGATAAACAGGTTGGTAAAATAAAAATATAAATCTAGGCATAGGTTTTGGTGATGTAGAATATGAAGATATTTTTAAAAAATAAAGTGTTGGCTTTAATTTTAGAAGATGGGAACACGTATTTTCGTATTTGATGACCAGGATACTCAAGGGTTATGAAAATGCTCATAAAGAGGCATTGTGATTGCCTCTTTATGAATGTGTTTACCCCTGTCTATAAAATGTCTCCAAATTAGAAGTGCCCTGATTAAAATTACATGTCTACATTATATCTACATTAGACAATAGGTAAAGTATTTGTTTAGATTAAAAATGACTATAAGAAAAACAAAAAGTAAAGTAAAACAAAATGAACAAACAGGAAACAAACAAAATGGACAGTAGGTCTTACTAATAAAGAAACTTAGAAAAATAAGTGTCGCAATCTGACCACATGGCTTTCTTAGGACACAGCTATATCACAGTGAAGAAATGGAGCTCTCTAAATAAAAGACAGCATTGCATAATTCAGAGGCTTCACCAAAACATAGATCAGATTTTTTTTAATAATCAAAACACAGAAGAAGTTGCCACCACTTCATTTCTTCCTTTGAGATGTAAATACCTGATCTAAGTCTTGCAGAAAAAGAACAAGAGGACAGAATCACTGTAACCTCTCCTGTAAATCTTCAGTTCATTTGTGGAGTGCGATATTGAGTGTCAACTTGAGTGGACTAAAGAATGAAAAGTATTATTCCTGGGTGTATCTGTGAGGGTGTTGCCAAAGGATATTAACATATGAGTGAGTGGAGACTGGGAGAGGCAGACTTACCCTCAATCTGGGTAAGCATCATCTAATCAGCTGCCAGTGCAGCTAGAATAAAGCAGGCAGGAGAAGTTGGAAGACCAGTCTTGTTGACTCTTCTGACCTCCATCTTTCTCCCATGTTTAATGCTTCTTGCCCTCAAACATCAGACTCCAAGTCTTTCAGGTTTTGGACTCTTGGGCTTACACCACTGGTTTGCCAGGGTTATCAGGCCTGTGGCCACAGACCGAAGGCTGCACTGTTGGCTTCCCTTCTTTTAAGGTTTTGGGACTTGGACTGGCTTCCTTGCTCCTTAACTTTCTGAGGGCCTATCATGGGACTTTACCTTGTGATCATGTAAGTTAATTCTCCTGAATAAACTCCCTTTCATACATACATATATCCTACTAGTTCTGTCCCTCTAGGGAACCCTGGCTAATACATGGAGGGAGCATCAGCACATCAAGACCTTGTATTTTATATCCTTGTTTTTCTCCTATCTGCCTTAAAATTGGTTCACAGGAATGAATGCTGTATCACTTAAGAGCCCAAGCTTGACTCAAAGCCACATTTCATTCATGTAAGGGTTTTGGAGTAGCACAACTTTTTCTCTGTGTTTTGTAAGAAATTATCTAAATGAAATGACATCATTTTCTAACAGTTTCTTGGAGTACTTTTTAAATTCTACTTACGTAAATTAGATTTTCATCATTACTTTTTCCTTTGTGAAATATATTTTCTATTTTAATGTATATATATATATATATATGGACCAGATTCCACGGAATGACCCTGCACTTTCCTAGCAGTATTGATTGCAGTATTCTTCATTGCATGTGTGTGATAGGCTGAAAAATAGCCTCATCAAAATGAATTCACTTCCTAATCCATGGAATCTCTAAATAATACCTGATATGGTAAAAGAGTAATGATTTCCTTAAATGGTAAAAACATAATTAAGAATCTAGAGAGGCGAGACTTATCCCAGCAGAGGGAGTTTTCACACAGACACACACACAGTATTAATAGATGTGAAGATGAAGGCAGAGATTGGAATAATGTATCCATAAATCAAGAAATGTCTGCAGCCACCAGAAGCTGGAAGAAACAGGAAACAATTTTCTTTCTTGGGCTTCCAGAGTCAGTGCAACCCTATCAATACAATGGTTTCAAATTTGTGGTTTCAGAACCATAAGGGGATAAAATTTTGTTTTAAGACACTATATTTGTGATTGTTTGTTAGAGCAGTTTCAAGAAACTAAAAAAAATGTGATAAAACAGAGACTTTTGGGTCAGTTTTACTCCTTGACTTCTTCTGATCTTGGGTAAGTAATTTCTTATTGTTTTAATTTTCACATCTATAAAACTGATGTCAATTCCCATTCCATGGTGTCTTGTCCATTCTCACCCTGCTAATAAAGCTATACCTGAAACTGGGTGATTTATAAAGAAAATGGTTTAATTGACTCACAGTTTAGAATGGCTGGGAAGGCCTCAGTAATCTTACAGTCACGGTGGAAGGAGGAAGAAACATGTCCTACTTCACAGGAAGGAGAAGTGCAGAACAAGGCAGGGAAAAGCACCGTATAAAACCATTGGCTCTCGTGAAAACTCACTCACTATCACGAGAACAGCATGGAGGTAATTGCCCCCATGATTCAATTACATCTCACCAAGTCCTCCTCCCCAGAACTTTTGGGGATTTTAGGAACTACAATTTAAGATGTGATTTAGGTGGGTCATAGCCAAACATCACATTAAATTGTTGTGAAGGTTTTTAAAGCAAAGTATTATATTAAAAAAGATAAAGTGAATGATATAAAATAAGAATAATCAGTAAATATTAGCTATTGTTATTTTTGTTAAATTTATTAAATTAAATTATTAGATTTTAAAAATAATGCCAAAGATGCCTTTGAATTTATCTCCAAACATGCTATAGCAGAACAAACCAATTAGACATAATCCTTTGCAGAGATATATTTAACTATGCAAACTGGCAGCTACATGGGAAAATTTGCTTCACTCAGTTTTTTCATGTCAGTTGACAGAAATGCCTATTTTGATATCTTCTCAAAGGGATTCCTAAGCTGAAGAAAGACAAGATCAGAAATGTTGCTATTCCAATGACATAAGACAGAGCTTCTACAAAAACAATAGTAGAGCTGATTTCAAGGAAAAAATACCATGTGGCATATTTTGAGCTGTGTTCCAGCCCAAACTATTAAAAATATTATAGTTATCTTTGCACAGGATATCGTATTAATTATATTAAATAAAAGAATTTGCCCTGTTATCTATGCTACTGTGCATTTAATTCCTAATTCCTTCATATACACAGACACACTTCTCATTTCTCCTTCCATGTCTTCTTTCCACCAGGCCTTAAATATTTGTCCAGTTAACACAAGTAAAAGTTCACCTGGAAGGATGACAATGGGTCTCCCTTTTGTGGAATTACTATGTATAAAATATCTTCCTTTCTGCATATTCTAAGTTAATTAACTATTCTGCAAATTACAAGATGGTAGACAAAATAGAGCTTAATGACTGAAGTATAAATTATGGCTGTTTCATCAAGGTTTGTATCACTAAACTTCCACTCCTGATAATTTTTTTTGTCTATGTTCACCATAGAAGCTAGAAATCCTAAATAGGCACTTGTCTGCATTCTTGAATGGTAGATCAGACCCTCTGATATAATTTTGCCTGTAGAACACTGGCATGATTTTCCTAGGCTGGTACTGCTATCCATTCCCTGCTTTCTCGTCCCTGCTGTGTGTTCCAAACCTGGGTGTGATGTCTGAGACTGGGCAGCTGTCTTATAACTAATAAGCTAAAAACACAGAGCAAAGGCTCACACGCACACACACATACACACGTACTTCAGCAGAATTCCTGCCTTGACATCATGAGCTGCTAAATCATTAACATCACCCAACTAAAATATTTAGCCTCTGTTTATGTTTTATTATTATTTGCCACTGAATGTATCCTCAACTGATGTGTCATAGAAAACACAGACCTGTGGGAATGTCCATCATTTATGAAGCACTTATTCAAAATGTATCTAGACATCAAGGACATGTTCCCACCCTCAAGGATCTTATAAAGTTGGATTAAAAACATCCATATGTTAAAACAGTAACACTTAATTATTATTTTATAAATGGCATCTACAAAGCACAATGATAGTATGAGGGAAAAACACAAATATTAAATAATTCAAAGAAGGCTTGACATATAAGGCAGTACTCAAATCGAGTCTTAAAGAATGACCCCAGATGCATAAGTAGAGATCAGCCATTTCCAATATAGGAAATATAAGTACAAATGCAAACATGACATGTTCTGGTAATTGTATGTGGTTAATTGTTGCTTAAATGTGGCACTTTTGAGAGAGCAGAGGAAGTTACAATAGATAAACTGGATAGACTGGTAATTGTTAGGAGAGAGTATAAACAATATGCCAAATTGCTGCAATTTATACCATGAACTGTAGGCAGACACTGAAAATTTCAAACTAAAAAAGGAAATGTTCACATTATATTGTTTTTAAAAAAGATGTCAGTGAATATCTAGAACCCATTTAAAAAAATACTGAAGGGATTGAGATAAATCTAGTGGTGACAGAGTTCCAGTGAAGTACCCCAATTTTGTGAATTATAGAGAACAATCAGATTTTAATTTGTCTGGGTTCAAATCTTACTTTTGTCATTTGTATGCTGAGCGGCATCATAAACAACCTCTCTTTGCTTCAGCTATTCATCTGTGAAATGAGAGTAGTAACAGTTACCTTTCATACAATTGTTATAAGGATTAAATGAATCAGTATTTGTTAAACATCTATAATGGTATCTGGTAAAATATAAGGACTATGTACCTTTGATAAATAAATAGTAAATCAAGTATGCAAATGAAGCATTATCGTAAGGGGTAAGAGACAAAACTTTTTCTGGTTTTCTAATAGCCAAACTCTGGTTCTCCATTTAATCCTTCAAGAAAGTAAATCTAATTAAGTATAAAAAATTATTTTCCCCAAAATTGACTATTTTTGTTTTAAAAATTACTAATTCTTTTAGTTTACAACAAGAAAGAATTTTTAAATTATCAACTTTTTAATATAAAAATTATTATGGCAGTCTATGAAACTTTAAGCAATGTTAAAGTTCTTTTGTATAACTAATTGTGTCACAAAGCTGGGTACACACATGCACACACACACACAGAGAAAACTGAAAGGAGAAAACTACTTTCACAATATTTATTTAATAGTCAGAAGATTAAGGTTTTAATTTTATTTTCTAGAGTGTATGCAGTAACCAAGGGAATATTTTAAGAAAAGGAAAGAAAATCATATGTGTACTTATGTGCTTATGTGCCCTTTTATATCTGCCATTTGACCCTACCAAGCAAAAATTTTCATGTCTTTTTTTCAAGGAATTAGCACCTGCATGCAAATTTCCATTTTGAGGGTGGCCTTCCAGTGGTGAATTTGATAACTGTATGAAAATGAAGAGTTTTAATAAGCTGTGGCAACATAATAAACTGTCATAGAGAACTAATTATCACTTAAGGAACTCACAATAGCTGTCATCTTTTCATACTGAGAATGCAAACTCTATACAACCATAGAAAAGGGAAAAACAATCCACTTCTACAAAAGCATGCAAAAGAGCTATTTTCTTCCTTGCTAGAATAAAAGAACTAAATGTGAATAGTCATTCATCATGTAAATGAGTGAAGTCATTAGTTAGAATTATATTTAATAGAACAGAAAGACACCCAAAAGTCACTTTATTAAAATTCATAATAAAGTTTTTTTTCTTATTTTCATTTCTATTTTTAAAATGAACTTTGCTACTTCCTAAAACAACTCCCTGGTTATTTAAGTTTCCTTGGAAACATTAAGATTCCTGTTACCTTTTAGAAATGTGTTCTTATTACATCACTAGCTTCTGATTATTGAAAAATCTGCCATTTAGAAATGTCAGAGTGTTTATAAATGTGTAATAAATTTATATAATTATAAGACATAGAGAACTGAAACTTGATTATATACATCAAAAGTGACAGAAGAGTATTCCTGAATATATAAGCTTCACCAAAACAATTATAAATCAAAATATTTATTTACCTCTCTTATTCTCCAATTAAACATATGAACTTTCCATTTTAAGAGATATGTGTTTTGTGTAGCCCTGTTCCTTGGTCCCAAACCTGGTATGATTGCTTTTTTCTCAAGAAGCACAGAAATAAAAATGCTACTTCCAGGAAGAGTAGGAAAGAACCAGAAGACAAAAATAACCCAAGAAAAATCAAGAAAATATAAAAATCAAACATAGCTAATAAATAAATAGTGCTATGATGAGCTAATTTCCAGAGAGAGGAGATACAGGGTCTGGTTGTGGACAGGTAGAGACAAAAGTCCATCAGATAAAGGGAGAGTTAATAGATGGGCAGCCATTTTCATCACACCTCCCCTCATTGTTTCAAGCCACTCCCCTTCCCTTTGAAATGACTTCTGGGGTATTTAAAGGGCTAGGATATTTTCTCCTCTTTATCCCTTTTAGGAGTAAGATTTTAAAGAGTAGGGCATTCAAAAGCAGCTGTATCCATGGGGAAAAGTAGAAAGTGACTATATACACCCAGGGAAAGTCACAGACTCAGAAAACAGCTGACAAGATCTTAAGCTTACACCTCAGACTGATCCTGGAACAAAGACCGCCTACAACAATCAATCAATCAATCAATAATACAAAACAACAAAGAATAACAAAAAACACAAACCCTAGGAAGAAAGAAATCTGATTTCCAGAATTACACTACATTATCATATACAAATAGGTATCTTTTATCAAAAAATTCACAAATCATACAAAGAAAGAGACAAGTATTGCCAATTTCAAGGAAAAATGAAATCAACAGAAACTATCCCTAATTAGAACTAATGGTGTCAGGTGCAATGGCTCAGGACTGTAAACATGGCACTTTGGGAGGCTGAGATGGGTGGACCATGGGGGTCAGAAGTTTGAGACCATCCTGGCCAACATGGTGAAATGCTGTCTTTTCTAAAAACACAAAAGTCATCTGGGTGTAGTGATGAATGTCTTTATTCCCAGCTACTCAGGATGCTGAGGCAGGAGAATCGCTTGAACCCAGGAGGTGAAAATTGCAGTGAGCTGTTTTTGCACCACTACACTCCAGCCTGGTGACAGAGCTAGACTCTATCTCAAAACAAACAAACAAACAAACAAACAAACAAAACAAATGAACAAACGAAACTAATGCAAGTCTGTTAGACAAAACCTTAAAGCAACTGTCTTAAATGTGCTCAAATAACTTAAATAATAATAATAATAATAAAAGGATGTGACAAAAGTCAAGAAAACAAAATATTCCTAAAGAGATGGAAAACCTAAAAATAAACTTTATAAAGTTCTGAAGCTGACAAATACAATAACTGAAATAAATATTCACTGATGGTATTTTGTCTTAGTCTTTTTATGTTTCTATAAAGAAATACTTGAGGGTGAGTAATTTATAAAGAAAAATTTATTTGGTTCATTTTTTTCATGCTATACAATAAGCTTGGTACCCAAATCTGCTTCTGATGGGAAATTCAGGCAGCTTCTACTCATGGCAGAAGGGAAAGGAGAGTGAGTGTGTGCAAATCGCATGGTGAGAGAGAAGGCAAGAGAGGAAAGAGGAGGAATCAGTCTCTTTTAAAACGACCAGTTCCTTTGGAAACCAAGAGTGAGGACTTATGTCCACAACAATGGCACAAATCCATTGATGAGGAATTTATACCCACAACTCAAACACCTGCCATTAGGTATCATGTTCAATATTGGGGACCAAATTTCAATGTTAGATCTGAAGAGCAAAAATAAACCATGTTCAGACCATTGCAGATTCAAAGGCATAATTGAGCAGATAGAAGAAAGAATCAGTGAACTTAAAAACAGGACAATAACAGTTATTGAGTTTAAGGAAAATAAAGAACAAAGATTTACAAAGGTTAACAGAAGTTAAGGAACCTATGGAACATCATCAAGTGAATTGACATGCACATTTTGAGAGTTCCAGAAGGAAAAGAAATAAGAAAGGAGAAAATATAATATTCAAAGAAATAATAGATAAAAACACAACAAATTTGATCAGAGACATAAATATTAAATCCAAGAAGCCTGACAAACTCCATGTAAGATGATCTCAGAGAGACCTATAACAATATACATTATAACTAAAATTTACAAAGACAAAAAATCTTGAAAGCAACAAGACAGAAAGCAACTAATTATATACAGAGATTCTCAGTAATACTATCAGCATCTTCTTCATAAGAAGCTTTTAAAATCATGATTCAGCAAGCCAATATATTCAAAGTGCTAGAAGAAAAAACATCTTGTGTTTAGTAAAACTGTAATTCAAAGATGAGGAAAAAATTAAGACATTTCCAGATTTAGAAAAAGCTGAGCATTTGCTACCACTAGGACTTCCCTAAAAGAAATGCTTAAGAGAATCCTGCATGGTGAAATGAGAGTATATTACACAGCAACTCAAAGCCATATAAAAAAATAAAGATTGCAATAAAGGTAAATCCGTGGGCAATTATAAAAACTACTAATACTGTAGCAATTTTAGTTTGTTATACATTCAGTTTTGAGAGTTGGCAGTTTGCACAGTTGCATTGCCTGTTTGTAGCTCCATTTCTTTTTTACATGATTTAAGAGATTAATATACCTAACAAAAATATTTTTTAAATTCTAGGTGACATCAGTAAGGTGGCCTACTAGAGTTGCCTGATGCTTACCTCTCACATAACAAAGGAGATCAAAACAACAAATAAATAAATAGATCTTTACTGAAGTTACTGAGGAAGTATGCTGGAGAGCACCAGGGGAGTGGCAAAATTCCTACAGAGCGTGGAATTTGTCAAAGAAAAGAAAACAAGTCAACCTGACCTGACTTTGCCACATTGTCTTCCCTGATGGAACTGGCTTGGAGTCAGGGGGCACTTGTTATTGCAATAAAAATCTAAGATGGAGACCCCCAGAGGTCTCCACTGCCACCACAGAGGTCTCCACTGCCACCACAGATGTCAGTAGTCTTTGCTAAAGGAGAGTGTTCCAGTCCTCAGACCCCAAATTCAGTTTGGAGAGTTGTGAAAGTTTGCACGGCCACACTTCCTCAGAGTTAGAGCCCATATTAACCATATTCCCACCCCTATGATCTAAGCTGCTACCACACACTATCATCTTGAAACCAAACCTACTGTTAGAGTGTGTCCTGTACTGGTCATCAGTAGTCACTAAATCTTCATCCCAGAGGCCCCACCTTTGTTCCATGACATTCACACAGTTGTGTACAGCACCACAATCATGGCTGCCTGGAGTCTAGGCTCAACAACAACAACAACAAAAACTGATAGTTGTTGTCCAAACCCACTTGGCACACTATTCCACTGAGGAACAGATGAAACTGCACAGTAGGGGAGCCACTGAAAAGCTAGCCAAGGCCCCATGCACATGTGCATCCAAGTCTGGGATAACAGCTGGTCTGGTGGTGGCTTGCCTCCCTGGGGATCCTATTGAACAGCCACCTGATCTGCTGTTCACATGACCAAACAAATCTGGATTGACAATCCAGTGGTTGCCTTTCCTCCTCAGAGAGCTTATTGCACAGCCTGTCAGCCCATAAAGCTTGTGCAACCCTGAACCCACAATCAATCTAGTGCCCCAGCTACAAGAAAAATCACACCACCACTGTCACAAATTCCACAGCCTAGGGTATTGAGAAAAATCACAGGCATTACAGATGACCCAGCTGAAGAAACTGCATGAAAACCAGGCTGAGTCAACCCACAATCAAACCACTGGATCATATTCAATTGACATTTTAGGATCCTTCTATGGGAAAAAAGTATCTCTCTACAAAAGCTACTGCATAAAATAGAAAAAAGACTGTTTCACTAGATGCATAGACATCAACATAAGGACTATAAGAAACATAATAATACAAGAAAATTGATACTCCTAAAACAAGATAGTAAGTATTTAGTAATATATACCTCAAAGAAAAGGATATTTACAGAATATCTGAAAAAAATTCAAAATATGATGCTATGGAAATTCAGTAAGATACAGAAGAATACAAACAAATCAATAAAATTAGAAAAAAAATCAGAATGAGAAGATCAACAGAGATAGATATTGTATAAAAGAACCAGACTGGATCAAGCAGGATAAACAATTTTTCAACTTGAAAAAAGATGTTCTGAAATAACCCAGTCCAGAAGGGTGGGAGGGGAATGAAAATAAAAAGTAATGAAGAAATTTAATGGAACTTATAGAACACCGTTAAGCAGACATAAATTTTCTAGAATAACAGAGAAAAAAAGAGATAGAAAAAGGCATAGAAAGACTATTTAACAAAATAATAGCTGAAAATTTTCAAGTCTTGAGAGTAATATGAACATCAAGATGCAAAAAAATATAAATTTACCAATTAGATTAAACCCAAAGGAACCTAAGTCACATGATAATTAAACTGTCAAAAGTCAAAGAAAAAGAGAGAATTCTAAAAGCCATGAGAACAAAGTATCAAGTCATAGATGAGAAATCTTCATTAGACTATCAGATTTCTCATCAGAAACCTCCTAGGCCAGGAGACAATGAGATTTTATATGTTTATAAAGAAATATTTAGTCAAGAATACTATATCCAGCAAAGCTGTCATTCGGAAATAAAGAAGACATGAAGACCTTATTAAACAAGTAAAAGCTGAAGGAGTTTTTCATCACTAGACTGGCATTACAAGAAATGCTTAAGATAATGCTACAACTGAAGATATAAAGACTATAATTGCTATCATCAGAACACATGAAAGCAAAACACTCATTGGTAGAGATAAATTCATTATCAATCTCAAAATACACCAATACCAGAATGAGGCAATCCTCTACTATGAAAGTTTAAAGTAAAAATGATTTTTAAAAATGGCTACAATTAGTGGCTAAGGAAGACATAATAGAAAAAGACATAAATTAAGACAACAAAAATACAATCTGTGGGGAGGGAGAAAAAACGTCTAGAGTATTTTTATGTGACTAAGGTTGTTATCAGCTTAAAATAGTTTATTATAACTACAAGACATTTTATGTTGGTTCCATGGTAACCGCAAAGAAAGAAATTACAGCAGATGCACAAATAAGAAATAAAAGAAAAGAAAGCATAGCAGCATTAGCACCAAACCACAGAAGTAAACAAGAGAGGAAGAAATGACCAAAGAATCTATAAAATAACCAGAAAAAAATTAAAATAGCAGAAGCAATTTTTACCTATTCATAATAAACTTGAATATAAATGAATTAATTTCAGCAATTAAAAGATAGAATAAAAACAAAAGGAGAAAAAAAAAGTCTCCCAGGCAAGCCTAAACTAAGAAAATTCATTAGCACTGAACTGGCCTGAAAAGAAATCTTGAGGGAGTCCTGTATCTGGATGTGAAAATATAATAATCACTATTATAAAAACATGTAAAATTCTGAAACTCACTGTTAGAGCACATAAACATAGGAAACACAGAAAGAAATCACAACTTACCACTACAGAAAACTATCAAAACACAAAGATAAACAATGAGAATGAAAAAAGAAAGGAAATAAAAACCAATGACAAAACAATTAGTACAATGACAAGAATACATTCTGAACTATCAGTAATAATCTTGGAAGTAAGCGGATTAATTTTTCCCTTAAAGATATAGACTGTAAATATGGATTTTAAAAAATAACCAGTTATTTGCAGCTTACATGACACTCTTACCATTAAAGACAAATATAGAGTTAACATGAAGGGATGAAGAAGAGTCCACGAAAATGGAAACCAAAAGCAAGCAGGAGTAGCCATGCTTATTTCAAATAAAATAGACTTCAAGTCAAAAACTGTAAAAACAAAGATAAAAAAGGTAATTACATAATAATACAGGAATAATTCCAACAAGAGAATTTAACAATTGTAAATGTATAAGCACGCAACACTGAAACACCCAAATACATAAGTTAAGTATTAATAGAATTAAAGAGAGAAGCAGACTGCAATACAATAATACTAGCTGACTTTACCCCACTTTCAACAATTGACAGATAATTTAATCAGAAACTAAACAAAGAAACATTGAACTTAATCTGCACCACAGACCATATAGACCTTGTAGGCATTTACAAAACATTCCATCCAATAGCTGCAGAATACATTTTGTTCTCAATGACAGAGGGAACATTCTCCATGATAAATCATATGGTAGGTCATAAAACAATTCACAACAAATTTAAAAAGATAAAGATTATATAATGTATCTTTTCCAACTTCAAGGTGTAGAATTAGAACACAGAAAAACTTTGGAAACTTTACAAAGATATCAAAATTAAACAACATGCTTCTAAACAACCATTAGAATAATGATAAAAAAGAAATTAAAAAATTTCTTGAGACAAATGAGAACAGAAAGACATAATACAAAAACCTATAAAACACAGAAAAATAAGTTTATAGAAATAAATGCCTATATTAATATGATAAAAAGACTTCTAAAAAACACTAATGATGTACCTAAGGAATTAGAAAATAAAAAAATAACAAAAGGAAACTAAGCCCAAAATCAGTAGAGGGAAGAAAATTTTTAGAAAGCACAGAACCAATATAAATGAAATAGAGACTTAAAAACTTTTTAATAGATCAACAAAATTAAGAGTTATTTTATTTTTTAGAAAAAATTTTAAGAATCAGCACACTTTTAGGTAGACTAAGAAAAGGAACACAATATTCAAATAAATGAAATCAGAGGTAGAAAAATAGATACTTTAATGGACAACACAGAAATACAAAGAGTCAAAATAATTTATTATAAACAACTGTACCTCAACAAATTTGGTAACATATAAGGAATGAATAGATTCTTAAACATACATAACCTACCAATTTTAAGTTGTGAAGAAGTAAAAAATCTACATAGACCAATGATGAGTTAGAAAATTAAATCAGTAATAAAATGTCTTCTATAAATAAAAAAGCTCAGAACCTGATGGCTTCACTATTGAACTCCACCAAGCATTTAAAGAAGAGCTAATATCAATTTTTCTCAAACCATTCCAGAAAACTGAAGAGGAGGGAATACATCCAAACTCATTTTATGAGGCCAGAATTACTCTGATTCCAAAACCAGATAAGACACAGCAACCAAAACACTACAGGCCAGTATTCCTGATGAGAACAGATGCAAATATTCTCAACAAGACATACAGATACATAGATCCATGGAATAGAACGAAGATCTCAGAAACAAATTCATGCACCTTTAGCCAACTGATACAAACCTGATTTTAAATTCGGCAAAAGAACTTAATAAACAGTTTTCAACAGAAGTCATACAAATGGCCAACAGGTGTATGAATAAATGCTCAATACCACTAATCATTATGGAAATGCAAACCAAAACCACAATGAGATTCCACCTCATAGCAGTTAGGGTGGCTATTATCAAAAAGGCACCAGATAACAATTGTTGGCAAAGATGTGGAGAAAAAGTATCCCTTGCACACTGTTGGTAGGATTGTAAATTAGTAGAGCCATTGTGAAAAACAGTATGGAGGTACCTAAAAAAAAAAAAAAAAAAAAAACCTGAAAATTGAATGACCATATAATCCAGCAATCTCACTACTTGGTATATATTTAAAAAATGAAATCAATATGTTGAGAAAATATGTGCACTACCATGTTTATTGCAAAATTATTTACAATAGCCAAGATTTGGAATCAACCTAAGTATCTAATGATGGATGAATAAAGAAATGTTGTTTATTTAGACAAAGGTGTATTAGTCAGTTATAAAAATGAATGAAATTCTGTCATTTATGACAAAATAGATAAACCTGGAGGACATCATATTAAGTGAAGTAAACCAAACACAGAAAGACAAATACACATGATCTCAGTTTTATGTGGAATAAAAAAATGAAAAAGTTGCTATCATAGAAGCAGAGAAAACAGTAGTTTCTGGAAACTGAGAAGGTGATGAGGAAGGATGAATGAAGAAAAGTTGGTCAATAAACAAAAAGTTACAATTAGATAAGAGAAACAGGTTCCCGTGTTCTAGTGTAGAGTAGGGTGACTATTGTAAACAATATAACATTGTATCTTATAAAATAGCCAGAAAAGAAGTCTTTGGATATATTCACCACACGCAAAAAATAATCAATATATGAAGTGATTAATATGCTACCTAGCATAATTTGATTATTGTATAATATATGTGTGTTGAAACATCAAATTTACCCTGTAAATATGTACAATTTCAACGTGTTAATTAAAGAATTTAAAAGAATTAAATTTAAAAGTATTTTTTTTAAAAATTCTTATTCTAAAAGCTAATATTATTGTAACCCTGGCAACTGCACATTTTGTTTTCTACATAATTTAAGAACTAATACACTAAAAAGAAATATTGCTTTACATTGATGGGCAAAAAATATGTATACACGTGTAATTTTGTGACATCAAAAGCTAAGACACAGGAGCAGAGCTGTAAGGGAGCAGAGGCTTTGTATATTATTGAAGCTAAGCTGGTATAAATTCAAATTAGAGTGTTCTAATGTTAGGATATTGAATATCATCTTCATGGTAACAATAAAGAAAATGGTTGTATAATATGCACAAAAGGAAGTAAGAGAGAAATTTTAAAAGTATACTATAAAAAACAAACTAACTTTAAAAGCATACCATAATGCAGAAAATAAGGTACCAAAAAGCTGCCAAATAAGGTACAAAAATAAATATATAAACAAATATCAAAATGACAGAAGTAAGTTCCTCCTTATCAGTAATTGCTTTAAATGTAAATGGATTAAACTCTCCAATCAAAACACAGAGATACCCAGCATACATTTTTTAAAAATGATCCAACTAAATACTGTCTACAGGAGATGGGCTTTAAATCCAAAGACTCAAAAGACTGAAAGTAGAATGAAGAAAAACATATTCCATGCAAATAGCCACCAAAAGAGAGCAATGGTACTTATGCCAATATTAGACAAAATAGACTTTGAATCAACAAAGGTTATAAGAGACATATATTAATAAAAGTTTCAGCATAGCAAGATGATATAACAAATGCAAACATTTACTCACCTAATACCTGTAAAAATATGTGATGACAATCTGATAGAATTAAAAAAAATATTTTACAATAATAGTTGGAAACTTCAATGCCCCTCTGTCAATAATGGATTGAGCAATTAAAAGATAAGTAAGGAAATGGAGGACTTAATAAACCAACTGTATCTAACAGGCATATAGAGAATGCTGTCATTACCTCTAACCAACAACAACAGCACATACATTCTTCTTTTACTCAGTCTTTTTGTTGTATTTGGTCCTTCATTGAATAGGATAATCATCCTATTCAATGAAGGATGGGGATGACGATCTGTTTTACTCAATCTACCATTCCGAATGTGAATCTCATTTAGAAACACCTTCACAGACACACCCAGAATAATGTTTAACCAAATATCTGGCACCCCATGGCCCAGTTAATTGACACATAAAGTTAATAACACATTCATATATATCTTAGTGCTGTTAACTGAGCTGACCTAGAAGAAATGATACTCCAGTAGCAATGAGAACACTCAGCACTCAGTTGTTGTTCTTCTTCTTTCTTTTTTTTTTTCATGCCATTCTCCAATAAAACAAACAATTATTTTTTTAAAAAAGAGGTGACACCAAAACAAAAGCAGGGAAAATATGAAGTACAAAATGGTGGGGGGATATTTTGAAAACACAGAAGCCAACTTGAAAGTGTTTCCAAGAACTAAATTTTAGACAATTGGAATAAGAAAATAATATATTATGACCAATAAATTAAAATAAATATCAATCAATACTCCCTCTTATTGTACAATACCAATTAAAATGTATAAAAGTAATGACAAAACACTGTTAGCAAGTACTCCAGTGATTATTCCTGCAGATAAGACACATCTGAATCAGTTGGAATTAGCAAGTGGAAGTCTAATGATAAATAAGATACTTGCAAAGTCTCAAACAAAATATCTATTAATGACAATACAAAATAATAACTTTAAAGAAACCAAAAAATTAGAGTTAGCATTATCAATAATAAAACATGTTGACATTGTGTACCTCCTATTGTGAAGTACTGAGAAGGGCAGAGCACAAACTTGCTTCAGTGGTATTTTTGCCACAAATGCATAACCTCACTCTAATCATTAGATAACATCGGATGATCCCCAAATGAAAGATGTTTTACAAAATAACAAGTTGGTAATCTTCAAATCAGTTAAGGTGAAGAAAGATAAATAAATATTTTGGAAATGTCATAGATTGGAAGATAGGGTATATAACAACTAAATGTCATGTGGTATCCTGGATTCGATTTTGGAGCAGGTAATGGATATTAGTAAGAATACTGGTGTATTAGTTCATTTTCACATAGGTATAAATAATTCTGGAGAATAAGTAATTTATTTGGAAAGAAAAAGATTTAATTGGTTCACAGTTCTGTATGGTTGGAGAGGCCTCAGGAAACTTACAGTCATGGTGGAAGTTGAAGGGGAAGCAAGGTACATCTTACATTTTGGAAGGAGGAAAAGAGAGCAAGCTAGGAACTGCCAAACACATTTAAACCCTCAGCTCTCCTGAGAACTCACTCATTATTCCAGAGCAGCATGGGGAAACCAATCCCATGATCCAACCACCTCCTACTAGGTCCCTCCCTTGGACACACTGGGATTACAATTGAAGATGAGATTTGGGTGGGGACAGACAGCCAAACCAAATAAACCAGAAAAGTTCAAATAAGATATGTAGATTATTTAATAGCATTATGTCAATATTAATTCTGTTGCTTTGATAACTGTACTGTGGTTACATAATATAATGACTTCATAGAAAACTAGATAAAAGCTATATGAAAACTATGTAATATTTTTGCAGTATTTTTATTAGTTCAAATTATTTAAATTTGATAAAAGTATGAGCCTGTTATTATTCAGCATGAGACATACATTAATTCATGTGACACAAATTGTAGGGTGGGTCTAAGAAAGAGATCTACCACTTCTTTTCAATAAATGTTATTTTAATTGTACTGGACATCTACAGTGATATTCATGTCAAAGCACTTGCAAAGTAATGAGACAAAATCATTACAGCCTCTTAACAGGATGCATCCTGAGAGAATAAAAGAAAATATGTTAAGGGCTTCATCACTGAAATTAGAGAGATTTGGCTTAGAATTCTTCAATGCTTGCTCTTAGTCATGTGATTTGCAGCACATGCCTTAACTACACCAAGATCCAGTCTCCATTTTTGCAATATGAAGTTATTATTCTACCTATAGCACAGAATTTTTTGTCAGCATTTATTGAGATGACTCTGAGAGGTCTACTGAAATGTGCTTGGAAAATAAGTACTTAGTATTTATCAATGTATTATCATTTGTTTACGAAAAATTAAAGGGAATTATTATTTGGTTACATAAGAATTTGCATCTGTAAATAATGCCAAGACTCTTTTGGGGGATATTGACAAGGCTTTGAAGAGAAACACACAAACACATTCACATTCTCATATAAATGTGAAACAATAGCCTACAAAAAAAAATACATTAGTAGTGGTAATGGAGTCAGCAAAAGTGATTGTGTCAGGGGAAAACACCTCTCTACAATGATTGTGTCTGACACTGAAGCTGACTGTGCAACTGACAGTTGTGTGAAGTCACTTTTGTTAATGATAGTGACACAGGTAGAGTTATTTTTCCTGAAAACACCTACCATTCTTTTGCAGTAAATACACAATTTCTGATTCACTTTTGGCATGAAAACACTGAGAATGGTAATAATAAAAAATTATTTTAGGTCTTAATACTTCTCTGAGAAGCGTCACATTGGGCTTATTATTCAGCCCTGACTTGAATAAGATATAAAAGTCTATTTTCTTTGTTTTTTATTATGTTATTTTTTTCCCCAAATTGACAGATGACATGAGGCTTAAATAGAGAATACGATAGCTAACACAGCCAGATTCCAAAAAACACTGGAATTATATGCCATGAATAGAAGATCAAATTAAGAAAGATGACCTGACTTTTCATGAATTTAGGATCAGTGTCCAATGACCAAAGCACAGGGTAAGATTAGAGGAATATGTTTCTTTCTTTTTTATTTTTTTTACCTTGTCATTATGTATAAAAATTGATCATCCAAAGTAATTGACAACCAACCCAAGGGATATTTAGCAAATGTCACTGAACCCACAAACTCTGAGTTCTGGTATGGGATTCTGAGACAGAATGATCCGGTTCTGGGATTATCCTTGCATTAAATAGAAGTGCTATGTTCTTAAAATGAATGGTCTAACCCACTAAGATCTTAAATGACCTCAGTATATTGAATGGGGAAAGTTGAATTAGTTTATTTTATGCATGAGATAAATTCAACAGAGGGATAGGAATAAGAACAAGGTGAAGTCCCTAAGTATATCTGAATACCCTAGACACTTTCATACAATTTCTCACACAGTAATACACACACACGTACACACACAAACACACACACCTTCTACATATCCACACTTATCTTTAAAATTAAGTGAGAGATTACTTGAGAGAATTTTTGTTGTATTCTTACTTGCTTCGACATTTCTGACCAAACAGAATTGCACTCATAAAGTTGTATGCCATAGGTATGCAGCAAATATCAAAATTCCTGGGATGCTCTCTGGTGACTTCCTGACTGGGGTGAGTTTGACAGACTGCATTGTTATAGTTGTCATGATATACACAAGAAACATTCTGTGCAGGATCATTGGGGGTCATGGCATTTGTAATCTTCAGAAGAGGCAAGAAGAAAGAAATCTCACATTGGGAAAATTGTCAAGAAAAAAGGCAGCATTGAGAATAATATCAAGGGGGAATATAGGACTTTCAGAGAATTTTGAAGACAATATGGAAAATGCAATTTAGAAGCAGCACTAACAGGCAAATACATTGTGCTTTTAACTATAATTTTATTGTACATGGCAGCGTTTACTTGTATTAGATAGTTCTTTTATGTTGACAGAGAGACCTGGAAATTTCGCCTATCTATGAAGATAAAGAATTAGTGAAGCTCACTGACAGTATGTAAGTAATTAAATATTTGTGAACCAAGATAATGGTAGTGATGATGGTAACAGTCATGATAATTTATAAGTATTTGACGCATTTATCTATAAAAACCCATTTAGCCTGAACTGATAGGACCACCGTGTTTCTTTTCACTTATGGTATTAATAACAAGACAAAATAAGAAAAAGTTCCCAGTTCCAAATAATATTTCAGAGAGTGTATTTTTGAGGCAAGGAATATTATTCCTTTAACTCAGACTCTCCTCCACGGAATTGTCCAAGTCACTTCTCATGTAGCCAATCTGATTATGCAGCTTTTCTTTGGCTCTCAGTCATCTATGAGACTATGTCTAACTCGCTTGTGTTAGCTATCTGGCTTTTTTCCATGTGACCTTAAACTTGTCTCTGTAGCTCTCTGCCTGGCATCCTCCTTTCTCGTCTTCTTTACAATTTATGGCCACGATGAACCTCTGTTTTTAGAAGTCTGATTTTGGAAATGTTGTTTTTCTGTACGACAGTAGTTCTTAGCTGGGATCAATTGTGACCCATGAGATACTTAGCATGAGATATTCAGCAATGTCTGGAGACATCTTTGACTGTCACGACAGCTGCAGTTGGCACTTGGTGGGCAGAGGACAGACATGTTGCTAAGTATACTACATTGCACAAAATAGCCTTCCTCCTTCTGCACCAGCAAAGATTTGTTGGTCCAAAATGTCAATAGTGCTAACCTTCAGAAACTCTGATGTAGAATGAATATATCCTCTTTCCATAATTAATAAAATTCTCTTTATCCTTCCACACTCCATTCGAATGTTACCTCCTCCATGAAGCCTCCCTGAGTGTCATTTTTCCCACAGTTGTACTTCAAATAATTATTTGTTTTTGTCTCTTATACCACATGTATAATGCTACACTGAAATTATTTACTAATTGTGACTAAAAGTGACTAATCTCCATTATAGCACTCAACTTATTCCAGTGCTCAGTCATCTGTCTTGGTACACAGTAGATATTCAAATCTTATGGGTTCCTGAATCAATAAATAACACACTTTTGTGTCCTTGGGACTGGAACAGTGTTTTGTTCACAGTAGGAACTCATCCTTTTGTGTTTGTTTTTTGATAATCTGAGATTTTATAATGACCATTCTCATCTCTAATATGAGTAGATAAAAGAACGTGCATAATAGTTGAATTGAGTCACTGCATGTAAACCATTTAAGTAAGGCCTGTCACAGAACAAGTACTGTAAAACTATTAGTTTTATTGTATTTAAATAATGATTATTTCTAGCATTTATGGATTTTACTAAGGATTCTTTTACTATAAACCTAACTCTAAATTATAGAACCATAAAATTCTATCTCCACTCATGTAACAATGCTTCAGTTATTCCTAAAATATTTATACCCAATATTTACCAGACATTCTCAGGAAAAGGTCTTCCATTTATGAATAGAAGCAATGTTCTCTTTTGTCAGCCTCAAGTATCCTATTTAGATATATAACATATAATGAATCTATTTTATTTTGAAAAAAAAATCCAGAAGTACCCTTCTGTTTAAGTTTCAAATCTTACAGTACCATTCTATATGAATAATATGTTTTTAGTCTAATTGTAAATATTTCATTTTATGGCGTTGATCATTGGATTTGAGGCTATGTAATGGCTTGGATTGATGTGGCATAGCATAAATGTAAATACTAAATCACATTCATTTTTTTCTCTCTGGATTTTTTGATAAATATTAAAAGAGATATAATTTGGATCTATTCCAACATCTACCCAGATAAAACCATGACAATTATCCTTTCAGTAGCAAACTGGGAAATGCTGCATGCTGAATGAAATTAAGGTTATGCACATCATTCTGTCTATAAACATTGGAAACCACGTGGTTAGGTTTGATTATAATAATGGGCTCTAGATGGTTAGGTAAATATTCAAGATCTGAAATTAGTTTATTGAATTAATGACTTGTGACATGAGAATAGGGACTCCTTAAATGAGTTTGTTTCTGGCAGTCATTTCAACATCTCAAAAGCCCCCAACCTTATCAGAATTGTGAATTACTTGACTCTAAAAATATTAGGCAAAAATGTAATAACCACTCTCTAGAGATGACTGCTTCTTCCTGGTTCAGTTATGAGAAAAGAAAATAAAACAGGTGATTCAAGTGAATAAGAAAGATAATCAAATTCAATGTGTCAGTAAACTCTAAAATCCATTCTTATGTTATCATAATTGCATTATTCAGACTCTTTGTGTGAGTAACTGAGCAGAAATTCTCCTGCCTTCAATCCTATTACTGAACACAGGAAAATGAAACAATGAGAAACAAAGTGAAAAATATAAAAGTAATTAGTTAGATTCTGGACTGAAAACCTGAAAAAGCATAGTCATGAAACCTTCTTTTTTTTAACCTTTTATTCTTCTTTCGCTCTCTTTCTTTGTCTCATTTCATCCCTTCTACTCTCACAATTTTTCTACAAATATATACTGATATCATAACAGTATTCTTCTTTGTCAATCACTCAGTGTAGATGCAGGATTCGTAGAAGAATAATGTATTATATTTTTCAGAAATTTATATCAATATATTTAATGAATAATTGTTAACTTATTCTCTCAGCACTTACTGTTCTTTGTACAGTCTTCACAGCCTGGTTTTGCTTAGAGAAAAAGAAAATCTTATTTTATATTTACCAAAATCCATGTATTCCATTTCGTAATAAGAGTACTTGTTTGAACAATAGACATGTGAATCTATAAGTTCAGAGGTGTATGTTAAAATGACCAAGAAAATGTAGTTCACTTTTTGCAGAGATTTAAACTAGAAGGATATAAACCTGGACATTCTGTAAGCCATTTTGCAAATTCCTAGGGTGAAAGGGTAGAAGTCCATGTGCAAAAGAGTATGACAGGGGAAATCAGAGAGAAATACATTACTCTGTGTGTGTGTGAGTCTGTGTGTGTGTGTATGTGTGTGTGTATATATGTAATTTTTAAATATATATAATCATTTGAACTACTTTTTTTTTTTTACTTTTTTCATCATTTTGAGACAGTATATTAGTCAGGATCATACTGGCTGCAAATAACAGAAAAGAGAAGATTCAGTTCATATTTTCACAAGTAACAAAAAATCTTGGGATAGATTGCCTGCTCAAGCATGGAGCTACAAGAGACACAGTCATTGATGACTCACACTCCTCTCTTTTTGACCCATTGTTCTCAGCATGTTTCTCTCAGTCTCATGCTTACAAGTTAACTCTTGTCCATGTGCATCTGCCTCACACTTCAATACCTTGATCATATTCCATACAGAAAGAAATATGGAAAAATGAAGGCCAAATATATGCTCATACTCATTAAACCTACATTATGAACAAATCCGGGTCCTTCTGGTAAGAAATAAAGTAAGCAATGGTCAACAGTATCTACCAAAGTTGGGTCAATAACAATAAAAATAAATGCTTATTAATTAATTCAATATATAAAAAGTATTTGCAATAAAAAATGATATATACTCCAAATGAGGTATGAGCTGAAAAGTTGCACAAGTCTAAAAAAGAGAGACTACAATGAGAAAATATTCACAGGAAAAATAATGAATGAGCTGAATATTAAAGGTCAGGAAAAAGTTAACTAGGAGGAATGATAAGAAATATATTACAAACAAAACAGGTATCACTGAAAAGTTATTGAATCAAAAAATGTATTAGTTTGTTCTCAGGCTGCTAATAAAGACGTGCCTCAGACTGGGTAATTTATAAAGAAAAGAGGTTTAATTTACTCATAGTTCCACATGGCTTTACAAGAAGCATGACTAAGGAAGCCTCAGGAAACTTACAATCATGGCAGAAGACAAAGGGGGAGCAGACATGTCTTACATGTCTGGAGCAGGAGAAAGAGAGAGAATGAGGGGCCACACACTTATAAACAACCAGTTTTTGTGATAACTCACTATCAGCAGATCAGCACCAAACGAGAAATCCATCCTTGGGATCAAATCGCCTCCCACCAGGGCCAAGACCTCCAATATTGGGGATTATAATTTGACATGGGATTTGGGCAGGGACACAGACACAAATCATATCAGTGGGCCTCAAGAGATCAGATTGACCATCCTTGAAGGGAAAGAATTCTGCCGGCAGACTGCCTCTGGACTTGAGCTGCAACTCTTCACTAGGTAACTAGCCTTCTCACCAAAGCTGCAAAATCACCTGAGCCAGTTTCTTTATATGCATAGGTTAATCCTCTTGGTTCTGTTTATCTGGAGAACCCTAGCTAACACAGATTTTGGTATTATGTCATTGCTGTAACAAATACCTAAAAATGTGGAAGTGGCTTTGGAACTGGGTAATGAAGAGAGGCTGAAGGAGTTTTAAGGTATATGTTAGAAAAAGCCTAGATTCCCTTGGGGAGCCAAATATTGGAAATATAGATGTTAAAGGCCATTCTGGTGAGGCATCAGATAGAAATGAGGATTGTGTTATTGGAAACTAGGGGAAATGTAGTCCTTGCTATCAAGGGGCAAAGAACCTGGACAAAATGTGTTCTAGTGTTTTGTGGAAAGTTGAAATTAAAAGTGACAAAGTTGGATGTTTAGATGAGCAGATTTCTAAACAAAATTTTGAAGACACAGCTTGGTTTCTCCTTGCTACTTATGGGGAAAAAATATGAGAGAAGACAGATAAACTGAAAAAGAAAATTGTTATGCAGAAAGAAATCAGGGAATGTAGATCTCAAAATACTGCAATCCATGTTGCAAACACTGAGGAATTATTTTGTGGGAAGAGTACAAAGTGTTTGGCTGAACAATCACTCCATAAACAGTTTATGGATGTAACTCATGGATATAATCAGCAGAAGCCTAGAATAGAGATGATTTTGTGTGAGCAGGAACATTGCCAGCTTCTGCTAAGGAAGGTAGAGACAGAACGAAATGAAAAAAGGCTGTTGGACTCTTGCATTCTGGAGGATGGGACAATAGCGCTATGGAGCTTTAAACCTGCATTATCCTTCAAGAAGAAGGAAGATCAATCTCCAAAGGCAATTCAGAGATAAGCAGGTCTGACACTGTCACCAAAGATTGAGGACAGTGTGGTAGGTGAGGATGGAAAGGTTGCCTTTTCCTTAGTTTCAGAGTCTGGGGTCATCTTCTCAGTTTTAGTTGGTCAGGCTTCTGCCATTCAGGGTCTTATGCACAGGATTGCCACTGAAATCTGCAGGAATGGGGCTGCTGTCCAGGTCTGAGGAGAGTGATAATGGTACCCAGAAGGCCTAGAATGGAGGCCTGCCAGCACACTGCACTCGAGGACAGAGTATGGAACCTAAGAGGATTATTCTCAGTTCTTAAAATCAAATGTACTTGGCCCTGCCAGCTTTTGGACTTGCTTGCGACCCAAGACCTTTTCCATCTTTCTAATTTCTCCTTTTTAAAATGGGAATGTGTATCCCATGCCTGTCCCACCACTGTGTTTTGGAAGGAGATACTTTTTTTTTGGTTTCACAAGTTCATAGCTGGAGAGGAACTTTGCCTTTGCCTCAGGATGAATCATACCTGGAGTGTCATCCACACTTGATTTAGATGATGTTGAGATGAGATTAGGGGACTCGGATTGATGCTGTGATTAGTTAAGACTCTGGGGCTGTTGGGATGGAAGTGAATGTATTTTGTGTGTGAGAAGAGCATGAATTTTGGGAGCTGAGGGTGGAATATTATGGCCTGAATTGTGTCTGAAAAATTCACATTTTGACATCCTAAACCCTAGTACCTGAGAATATGGCTGTATTTGCAGATGGGGCTTTAAAAAAGGTGATTAAGTTACAATGAGGCAGGTAAGGTGAGCCCTAATCCAATCCGACTAGCTTCCTTATAAGAAGATGATCTTACAATAACACATAGATACACCAGAAATGCACAGGCACAGAGAAAAGACCATGAGAACAGGCTGCAAGAAAGCAGCCATCTGCAAGCCTAGGAAAGAGTTCTCAGCAGAAACCAACTCTGGTGGCACCTGGATTTTAGACTTCCAGGTGCCAAAGCTGTGATAACACAAATATCTACTGTTTAAGCCACTCAGTCACATGATGGTCATAGTGACAATCATGAAGTAAGTCCTTTTAAGTCAAAACCCTCCCACGGACAAATGCTACAATATTTTTTTCATCTCTACGTCTCTTCCTATTTCATGCACATAATATGTAGGAGACAAGTATGGCTGGACAACTTACAGATGCTTCCCATAACCAACAACTTCAGCATCCAGCACACTGCTTTTAATTAAATAAATTACATGTAGTTGAGATACATTCACTTAGAGTTGCAGCTGAAAAGATCAAATCTAGCATTAAAATTTGCTGAAATGGTTAAAATTTTAAAAATCATGGAATATATATGAGGCTTACTGAGGAAATAATTTCTCTTTCTCTCTCTCCGTGTGTGTGTGTGTGTGTGTAATACATATATACCTATTTCTCTTTCTCCATATGTGTGTGTGTATTAAACATATATACTACACACACACACACACACACACACACACACACACACAATATAGAGGTGACCTTGGGGAGCACTTGGCCTCAGGCTATTTCTTGCAAGTATTCTAAATGTGCAACAATCTCAGAAGTAGTCAGGCATCCTCTTTAATTTCTGCCCCAGTAGAATTATCCCGAATCGTCTTTTCAGGCAAGGATCCCACCTTGCTGGTGACCTTGAGTCCTTTTCCCTTTATCTTCTGGTTCTGAGAAACTTGCAGCCAGTCTACAGTTGTGAGTGTGATTCACTGTCCTTTGAGTTTTTCCAGTAAGGAACAAGGCAGCAGGCACATGCAGAAATACTCCCTAATTGTGGAAAAAGGAGCTTAACCTCTTTGCTGACATCTTCCTTCCTGCTGATCTACTAACTCTGCTCTTACTTTGCTTTGTTTTGTGTTGATTGTTTGCTGTCGAGGCAGAAATATGGCTTCCAGGCTTCCAGTTAGTGTAGTGCTCTTTACCACTAGCTTACAAAACTCCGTTATTTAAAGGTCCTCTTAATAATATCCATGTGCCTCAGTGATATTCCTAAAGTAGGCGTTGTTTCCACTACTTATTCTAGAAAACAATAACAATGATAATGACAACAAAATGGAAAAAAAACCAGCTTCAGTTGTTCTTTAGGCCAGGTTATGAGAATATCCAATTCAGGCCGTGCTATGCAATCCTACCAAATAGTTTATTATATTTTGCTAGAACCTCCATGAAGACATTGTGCTTCTTTTTTTTCAAATGCTTGTTTAATATTAGTTGTTTTGCACAATTACTGTGGTGCAATGGAAAGGAACTGGTAATGAGAGCCTATAAAGCAGGTTCCAACACTGGTTAAATTTTATTGTTCAATTATTAGACTTTAGTATCTGTGCCAAGAACTTTTCCTGTATTATCTCATTTGATTAGCACAATTCTCTCAGCTACTGGTATTATTAGTAAATGTATTTCAATAAATAAAGAAACTGAAGTTCATAGGGATAAAATATATTTTCAAAGTTTTCAGAACTAAAGGCTATGAAGCCTGGGATTCAAATCCAGATTGTCTTTAGCTGTCTAATTTGTTTATTCAACTGCTATGCTATGGTGACTTCTTAGTTTTCTGGTACCGGTTTTATTATAGTTGAGTGCTTTCAAACACCCATGGATTTTCCTTTTGCCTCAGTGTGCTCACTTGTCACAGTGAAAGAAGTGAACTCGATAAAGTTTAAAGTACCAGGTTTGCCTTTGCGTTCTGTTTCTGTGCAACACCTCTTGGTGCCTACTCATTTCTGAGATTTCCAACAAGAGATATATTTTTCCAATGCTGGGCATGATTTTGTATTCAAACTATTCCCTTACGCTTCAAACATCCTTTCTATGATCACCATGACATCTACTCAGAACACTAAAATTTGATCATCAAATTCCCAGGCACCAGCCATTTTCAGGGGCAATGGTATTTCCCTGATTTCTTCCTAAAAATCTTTACTGAATCTTAGGGAGTTTAATTTCTGCTGTTAAGAAAGCAGCATAGCTACCCTAAAAGTTTCTAAAATGAAAATAGTTTGAATAAATGCATAGAACAACCAAAATCCAACAATTACATATTTGAAGACCAGAATGAAAGTAGAAGGTACTTAGTGCACTGAAGAAGTATCAAACTTTATAGACAGATGGGAACCTAAAATGATGAAGCATTACTCACTACTATATCACTGATTCTGGAAAGACTTTAATGGAGCCATACTGGAAATGATATTGACTCTATATTATAATTTTTTGAATTTTTCACAAATATATTACTATTCATCTTAAATAGGGTTTTGAAGCAATTCTCTCTTCACTACCAGTATCTTTGTGATTATAGAAGAGAATTTCACCTTCAGTGACACTCACATGCAAAGAGTCAAGTCACAAAGGCACCACCAGAATTAACATATAAACTCAGCAAGAATTTGAAGAGAATATAGACATTCGTGAGGTCTTCCATGGACATCAATTGATGCAGATTAGTTACTTAAACATTATACTTGAGTAAGTACATTTTGTGGTTCAGAATGAAGATCTTGAAGCAGGCCCAGTGTAGATGGTGAGTGGCATGGTCTGCACTGGCACAAAGATGAATTAATTATCTTATCTTGCAGAACAACTCCGTTTTCCACACTGGTGAAGGGTACTGTCAGTTCCATAGAAAAAAGAGACTGGAGATAAATATCAGCAACCAATCATGAGCCTTTATATTTATTAATATTAATAAATACTACAGAATAATATGCAGAATTTTTTTACAAAGTCTAGAATCAATCGTTTCCTACTTTTGAAATGCTACTTTTATAAACTTATGAATATTTTTTAAAACCTACAATTTTGTTTTTATTTTGGAGTTTTATTTTAAATAAATTAATTTTTCCTGGTAGATACTACTTCACTATTAGAGTCAAATTCTGATATCAAACTTAGGGAAAGTACAAAATTCAGTATCTTCAGTAAGAATTTCTTCTTAAATGTCCTTCATGTTTAGAAGCACCCCTACATATTTATTTTATTCATAGCATAATCTACTCAGACTCTTACATAGCCAGAGGCTCTAGTTTTAGCATGATTTTAGCAAGTTTCATTCTGTAAATTCTCCTTCCCACTGCAAACAGAATACACTGCATTTTGAAGAGAAAAGTAAGTTAATACTTTGATAACTCTAAGTTTTAGACACACACACACACACACACACACACACACACACACACACACATGCAATGCATTCCTATTTAACATTCAATCTAATTTTAGAATAATAAGGAATTGATAAAATAAGTTATAAGACATCTGTGAATTTAAGAAATAAGCTATAAATTAATTTGCATATTATAATGTCAAACAATACATAACTATTGTATTAGGGTTCTCTAGAGGGACAGAACTAATAGAGAGAGAGAGAGAGAGAGAGAGAGATAAAGGGGAGTTTATTAAGTATTAACTTACAGGATCACAAGGTCCCATAATAGACTGCAAGCTGAGGAGCAAGGAGAGACAGTCTGGTCCCAAACCTGAAGAACCTGGAATCCGATGTTTGAGGACAGGAAGCATCCAGCACAGAAGAAAGATATAGGCTGGGAGGCTAGGCCAGTCTCTCTTTTTCACATTTTTCTACCTGCTTCATATTTCTGGGGAGCTAATTAGATTGTGCCCACCAGATTAAGGGTGGGTCTGACTTCCCCAGCCCACTGACTCAAACGTTAATCTCTTTTGGCAACACCCTCACAAACACACCCTGGATCAATACTTTGTATCCTTCAATCCAATCAAGTTGACGCTCAGTATTAACCATCACACCTATTGACAATGAGAATGCATAGCCATGTAATAAATTAATATTTAGATCTGGTAGTATAAGAGGTATTTATTTTCTTTTACCAAAATTTTCAGGTTTTGTGAAAACCTGAAAATTGTCACCTAAGTAATCTTAATTACTTGTATGAGAAAGTCAGCTTTTTCAATGTTGCTATACAAAGAAAATGTTCATTTGTTTATGAAAACATATTCTAGAAATAGATTTGTCTTACTTAGTTCAAAATATGAGAATATAGTAATTTCATTACCTGTTTCATTTCCTACAATAATTTCACTTGTATCTAGCAGAACAAGGTTAGCTCCAAAATCATCAACCCGTTTATAAAACACTTTCTACTCTACAAGGTAGGAAATTGTTCTTGAAATTTTAGTTCATCGAGATCAGTTTGATTCATCAATGGGTAATAGTATAAAGAAATCATTTCTAGCTGCCCATTTGCTGCAAGTACACATAGCTTTACATACGTGCTTTTGAGCTGAACGCCAAAAAAGAAAAAAATATATATATTCGGTCACTAGGTGGTGCCATAATGTTATTTTTTACTTTATTGTCAGGTTTCTGGAAAGGCGTTGAAATCATTTTTAAGAGGCATGTTGTAAGATGCCATGAAGAATAAAAAGTAAACTTAAAGTTAACAATTTAGGGAGGAAATGCTATTAATCTTAAAAAATGAGTTATATTAGATGTATTGTGCTAAGTTGAATTAAAATACACTATTGAGACTGTAAACAAGTTTTGAGGATATCAAGGGAGAACAATGTTCCTTTTTAGGTTGAGGTTAGTGATTTTGTTCCGAAAACCACTTGTAATTACTCATTACATTTGTAATGGCATACGTATGAAACAGTGCTATGTTCTAGCTATTCAAAGAGGTGACGATGCCTTTCATTCTTTAAATAACCAAGTGTATTTTTTACATGAAATATATGTAAGGACTTCTTTTCAATCAAGAATTTTCTCTGATAATTGGAGATGGGTCCTGTGCTTTCTGTTATCATTTTCATTATTATTAAACATAGACAGCAATGAATATTATTCGTTGATAGGGCATTTCTCCTATCACTGATACCAGAAAGAAACTGCAGCCCAAGTGACATTTTTTCAAACAACCAAAAATATTATATGACGTCTGAAACACATTGAGAATAACATTCTTGATTTTGGAAATGTCAGACCTTTTTGCAAGGGTTATAGGTAAAACTGTGCACACAGAAACAGCCACATATAAGCAGGAGAGAGGTTTATTTCCATTTCTAAACTTCCCCACTGGCATAATTACTCAGCAGAGAAAAAGAGTTTCTCCCTTTCCAATCCTCAACGACCATTTACATTCACAAGAGATCTAACAATTTTAGGCACTTTGGAGATTTAATGGTGGAGGAGAGGAGAAAGACTTAAAAGTCTCAAAGTGCTTCTTTATTTCTCTAATTATTGGAAACAGTTTAACAGTGTATTTCCAGGTCTCTCTTTTAACATAGTTTCTTCTTTTCAACATTGTTATTCAACATGAAAAAAGATTTTTCAACCCAAATACAACAACAAGAAACCTTTCTAAAAAGATGCAAATTTCAGTGTCAGATTTAGATACACCTTGTTAACAAAACTCCATTTACCCCAAACACTGACCTGGGATGTTTTTGAGGATAAGCCCATTCCTTTCAGGAAGAATTTGTATAATGTTACTGAGATCGCCAGAGCTCACCATTTCTAGCCGACACAATGCAGAATCTTGGATAGTGGAGGGATTTTGGAATGAAAGCAGGGAACAAAGAAAGAGGGTCAGACTGTTTTCAGGGAATATTTATTCTCTATTTCAATTAAGCAAGGTAACTGTTTTTCCTCACTCATTTAAATTATTACTCTGCCCTAAACTTGACAAATTAATATCTAATAATATATTAGCACAGGAGAAGAGATTATAGCTTTTCTGTTTTGGGAATGGGGTTTTTGGATGTAATTTACAATAAGGTTGGGCTTCTCTCCAACTCAGGTGAAGATGTAGTTAATATAGATTATTTATAGGGCCGCTTGACAATCTATTTTACAGCATGTTTCCCTGGGGATGTTAGTTTGTAACAACCTTTTCCTTCCTTGATGGCTATTAATGATACCTGGCACTGCTTTACTTAACAGGCTATATACAGTTAAAGAGAGGCTTTGACATTTTGACTGTGTCTTGGCTGAAATGATGTATATGAATGCTGATAATCTTAGACTAATTCACAAGACTTGTTATGCAATAGACACAGGAGTTAAAAGAAATAAAGTATTCTGAGTTTTTGCTTCAGATATTGATTTTCAGGCCAAATCATTGCTTAATTTGGATCAATGTATTGAGCTGAGGTTTCCCCCAAGATTAAACGCCTTGCTTTCTCTCATGCCATCCAAATAGTTTTGTAGATACCAGGGAGACATTATGTACTAGGCAAAGTGCTAATTGCTTTGTATGCATTGGCTCCTCCTCCAGTACTGAGTAAAGTGCTATTATTACTCTCATTTTATGGATGAGGAAATGGAGGTTTGAAGGTGACTAAGTGACCTCCTTAAAGGCACAGAGTTAATGTGCGATATAGCAAAAAGCAGTTGCTATAATCTACAGCCCTTGTGGACTGGGGTCCTGTGCTTTTTCTTGTCCATATAATTATTAAACATAGACAGCAATGCATATTATTTGTTGATAGGACATTTATCCCATATCTCTGTATACAATATTGGTCTTAGGATGACAGAGTGAAAGAAACATTAAAATTTATCTGTAGTTGGAGCAAGAGAAGTCATTTTGACAACATATAATAAAATAGACAAACACCTGAGAGTTTTTCTACTTCATCCAAAAACTATAACGGGTACCATCTTATATGAATTATTAGTAGCTGTCCACAGTCTCATTTAGAATATCATTTTTACTCTTTTTTTGTGTGTTTTTCCCCTCCCTTATTTGTTACCGTCTTCAGGGCTGCCAATTAAGGTAATCCAACCCAACCTGGCCAATGTTGGCCAGTGGCTTTACTTAGTCCTATCAAATATTCTTCTTAATTATATTTTCACAAGTAGGACCTACAGACTCAAATTAAGTGGGGAGGGGCTATTCATTCTGAATATTGTGCTCCAAGGAAATTTCCGTCACTTCTCGGGAAAAGATCCTTGTCTCTCTTCATGCAGCCCACATTTTTCCTTTCTTTCCACAAGTACTTCATGTTATTTACAAATCTAAGTTTCCTTGTCAGTAGGAGGTAATAATAATTTAATAAACCTTTGTGTTTTAGACAAGGTCTCCTCTTGCTCTGTTGCCCATGCTGGAATGCAATGGCACTGTCTTGATTCACTGAAACTGCCACATTCCAAGCTCAAATGATCACCCTGCCTCAGCCTCCCAGATAGCTGGAACTAGAGGCATGTGCCACCATACTTAACTAATTTTTGTATTTTTTTGTAGAAGTGAGGTTTGGCTATGTTGCCCAGGCTGGTCCCAAACTCCTGGATGCAAGGCCTGCCTTGGCCTTCCAAAGTGCTGGGATTATAGGCCTCGGCCTCAGCTATCACACCAAACCCTACTAAAACTTCTGAAAGCATTTTTGAGGATTAATTAATTTGAATAATATAAACAAAATGTGGGCATAATGTCTGACATATAATAATAGTTCATACATTAGCTGCACTCCACCTCACAAAATTTAACAACATCCTCCCGTTTCCAGCAACAAAAAAAACCTTTACACCCTTCCAATCATAGTCCTATTGAAATAGCTATGATCTAAGCACCTTTCAGTCCTATTGCATTGTCTTTGCTAGTTCCATTGTTTCCATTGTAGCTAGGTTATGTTGTCTCCATTGACCTCCTCATTTGGTAATGAGCAACTGTTTCAACTACATAGAATTTTCTTTGGTTTTCTAATTTAATTTGGAGCAAAAAGGTTATCAAATTCTTGAGAGTGAGAGTGAGAATGTTATCATGGATCCAACAATAATAAAAATTGGATGGTGGTGGGAGAGTGAGGTTTGGAGAAGCGGCAGGGTGGTGGGAGGATAACATATTTAAACTGTATTAGAATTTAAATTAAAGCATGTTCTGAAAAGGCAACCATTCATGTTTATATAAGGCTCTTTAGAAAAGAAAATTTAAAGTTACATCATATAAATTAGCTGCAGATATTCTCTCGGCCCATCTCTGCACATACTGATCAATGAGGCATAAAGATATAATTGGTTCATAAACGCATTTGTTGGAATGTGTTTACCAGGCTCTTAAATACCATATTTAAGTTTTGAGCTTAAATCACCAGCAAATGAATTGCAGCATAAAAAGGGGAGTTTTTCTGAGATCTTTAAAAATATATTTGCAGATTGATATTAAAAAGTCCCAACACTCCATTCTAAAGAATTTATTTTAAAGCATGTCATGAAGGAATTAAGTAAAATGCAATTTGGCTGTAAAATATATTTATGGAAAAGCCCAAAGGCCTCTATAGAAGTCATCAAAGTAGTAGATTTTTTTTCAAGTATTTTCTTTTTGTGTTTCTGGGTTTAGTAAATGTTGTAACTGTCCATAGCAAGATGAGCAGAAATTGAAATTTGACAATGGGTTTAGGCAGTTTCCTAGATGCCTCAGTCTTACTCTCAATTAGCCACCTTACAAATCCTCTGGAGAGGTTTTCAAAGAAAAAAAATACACTGAACTTAAGTTCTTCTTCTAGCTGTAACTCTTTGGACCAAAATCCCTTCCAGAATTTCTGCCTTTCTTTGCTATTAATAGCTAAATCATACTTTGTAATCTAAGGGCAACAAAAAAGTCTCCCTCTACAGCCATAGCAGGTGTAGTGACTCTCAACAGTCTCATCAAGTAGGACCTCAGAATCCTCAACTTACTGCACTGCCAGGCAGACACTACCAGCAGATTGATGTTGGCACATTGAGTTAATTTTATTTGCTATTCTCATTTTAGAATATTAGGCTAGGAAAATAACTCCAGAGATTAGATCATTAAGTTCAAAGTATTTAAATATATTATGAACACTAACTAAAAATGATATACTTCTAAGGGAAATACAAGTATATCAAGAATAAAAATTAAACTTCAAAAATTCAAAAAATGAATATATCTTCATTGATCCAAAAATTGTAAGTACAACTTTTTTAACAGAAGTTTGTCAACAATTTCTGCTGTTTTGATGTCATTTTATTTAAATTTCATAACCATTCTTTTATAGAGTTATTATATTTTTCTGGAGATCATAAAATTGAACCACAGAGAGGGTATATTTCTCAAGGGCACATAACTAATAATGTAAAGTCAATATTAGATCCCAAAACTTATGATTCTATATCACACTCTTTACTTACATAGCTTGTTTTAAGAATAAAAAAAAATCAGAAATGGACAACAGGAAATTCACTTTTCTAAGAAATGTATATATACAGAGGAGTGTTGTCAGTCCATTTGTCTCATATTGCAAATGAATAAAATAAATTCCAGAGGATTTTGATATATTAATAAACATGACTACATATTAAATTATACTTGCTATGTACCAAGTGCTATGCCATACCACTTCAATTATTTCCATGAATTTAACCATTTAAAATTTATAACCACCCTACCAGTAAATGCTATCATCATCTCCATTTTACAGATGGGGAAATTGAAACATGAACAGAAGTCATGACTTGTTAAGCTCTCACAGATAGAGGTGGAGTAGGCACTCTGTCTCCAAGTTCTTCAACCACAAATAGTACACTAATACAGCTTCTCAAATATTTATAATCTGTATATTAAAGTACATATGTTTTCAAAAGAATCTAGTGCCATGCCATCAGCATCCAATGATGTTACGTAATTAATAGTTGTGTTAATATGCTAATAAGTCTGCTCATTTACTATTGAAATATAAATAGTATGTTCAAATAGTGAAAATGTCATTTATGCTCTAGAGCATTATATATATATTGTATAAAATTTTTTAATATAAAACATTTCACAATTATATTATGAAGAGTCATAGGAAAAGTATACCAATCTTTAGAACTAGCAAAGCAAAAACATTTTTAAGTAATCACAGTGATGCATTTCTCATATTACAAATAAAGTCATCTTAACTGTAATAAACCATCAAGGGAATTCTAAGTGCCTGACAAAAATGAGAAGACAACAATCTATCACTCTGTTCACCACCTCATTTGAGACCTCAGAATTATTTCAGTGAATTCTGAACAAGCTTCTCCCAAGAGGATGATGAACTACATAAAAACTTTTTACATTTTGTGTTTTGAGAATGTAAGAGTGTGTGTGTGTTTTTGAATGATAAATTTACTATAATACTTATTGAGAAATCTGATTTTATAAATACAATTTTAGTAAGATGACTTAAAATAAAATAAAATAACAGAGTAGAATAAAATTATTTTGAATCTTTTTTGAATTTGTTGGAAAGCAAATTATAATGATCCAAAACGACACGAAGTCAATGTAGAAAATCAGTATTTTATCAATGATTGGTAGTAGATAATATTTAAGTGTTTTTTGTGTATTAGGCATCATCTAATTGCTTATAAATATATTAATTTATTTAACTCTCATTATAACCTCATGAGATGGGCTCTATATCCCTCATTTTATGGTTGAGTAAAATTAGCACAAAGCCATACACATAGCAAGTGGCAGATATAAGTTCCAAAGTTATGCACTCTAAAATGCTCCAGAGCTTATTCTCTTAGGATTAACCTCTACTGTCTGAGTGAAAATATTTTTAAAGGAAAAGAAATAGGAGCAAACAAAAAGAAAGGAAGGTTTAAAGAATGGCTGGGCAGAAACTATTTTTTTCAATACAACTGTAGAAAATAAAAAGAAAATGGAAAATAAACAGGTACATTAGAATTGAGATAAAGCACTTAAGTCAAAGGCTATGCTGCTACTTAATTCTGCTGAAATACTACAGTTTACCAAATGAACTAATGTATTGTTTTTTCAAGTATTTATTGAGCAATTGTCACATATTGGATAGTGAACAGGATAAATACGGTTACTGATTTCTTGGAGCTAAATGTTAGCAGGAAAAAAGAGTAATTAAAACATTCCCACATAGATATATAAATGAGTATAGATAGGTTTGAATATGGATGTTGATATGGATATCTATATATCTATACATAATGTCATGTGATAATGTCAAATATTGATATGTGTCTTGAAGATAGTAAAGCAATGAACATAGCAGGACTGAAGAAAATTAGTATAGCAATGAACATAGCAGGACTGAAGAAAGAAAGGTGTTTCCAATGGGAAAAGATTGTTTTTGTGTTCTTGTCTCCAGCTTCAGTGTGCCTTTGCTTCTAATGACCCACACCTATAATTTTCTTTGGAAACCTGCCTTTGGACTAATGGAATTCGTTGCCTAAATTACCAGGAAAAAAAAATGACCTTCCTGAAAATTTACTTCCTTCATGGCCACTGCCAGGCAACCTGCTAACCTGATGGGCACTTCCATGGGATTATAAAAGCTTAAAGCTCTTGATTCCACTGGGGAAAAACTCCGAGTTTACTTTACACTCTGTATTTCCCTTATGTGATTAAGTTCAAGCTTCCATTGAACGTCGGTATCTTCTTTCCTTTCTTGCTTCCCCCACACTTTTGGCAGAAACCCCTTGGGAGCCCTTCCCTACCAGATCTATGGTGACCCACTGTCTCAGTTTGCCCAAGACTGTGAGCACACACTGGGACGGGACAATCCCAGGCAAACTGAGATGGCTGGTTACTCTACAAGTCATCATCTGACAAACCTGACCTAAGACATCAGGGAAAGCCTCTCTGAAAAAATAGTGTTTATGCTAAAAAAAAAAAAAGAGCCAACCATTTGAAGAGCCAGGAGGTATTTTTTTCTACCCAAAAAAAAAAAAAATGGCAGAAAAGATGGCACTATATTCAAGAGGACCATGTGGCTGGAGCAATCTGCCTAAGAGGAAGTGTGTGGGTAAAGAAAGATAAAGAGACAGGAATGTAAACAGCCTGCAGGGACTTGGCAGAAATGGCAGAAGTTCATCGTTTATTTATTATGTATTTTGAAGTAAAGAAAAGGGTGGACTTTAATGTTTATTTACAGGATGCTACAAGATATGAAATTCCATATAGAAATAAGAAAGCTAGTTAGAAGATAAGCTTCATACAGTATCTGTACATACAAATTTGTACAGCTGGAACTGTTCACGTATAGTTTCAGTGTAAAAAGCTACAATAACAAACCACATTTAAAAAGAGGTCTTAGTGCAGAAACAATAAGACAAAATACCAAACATAGTAAACAACAAATGTATGCCTCAGCTACACGATCTAGAAGTTAAAGGTCCAAGGAGTCCCATCCTGCATGTGAAAGGTATAGCTTTCAGAGGTAGTTTCTGGCATGACACTTTGATCTTCCTCTTCCTCTATGGAGAAATACTTCTCAATTAAGCTTAATGAAGCCTTATACACAGACTCATTTTCTTGGTTTTGTAGAGCTTCAATTTTGTCTAAGCCTCCACATTCTTCAATGATTATACTGAGTTTCTCAGTTTCACCTAGTTTCTCTGCAGCCTGAAAGATATTTGAAATGGCATCCAGAGGAACCAAAATAATCTTGGTATCTTTTGCAGTTAAGAGGTTCATCAAGGGTTTTATTATGCCACAAACAATGAGGTACACAATCTGTTCAACTGCTCCACCACTGGTATACTTAGTCACGGCCCACACAGCTTCCTTTTGTGTCTTAAAACCTGCCTTAGAGACAACATTGTCAAGGAATGGGACTCATCCGTGATTCACAACTTGCTGTATCTGGTCCTGATGGCCAACTATGATATTTGACATTGTCATGTAGCTTCCTTCTGAATGTTAGTTTTGGGGTTGGTGAGAAGGCTGGGAAAGATGGCGAGTGCTCCTGTATGGATCACAATCTGAGTTTGTTCATTTGTACCAGTGACAGTACTCCCTATGGCTCTTAATGCAAGCGTCACTATTGGCAATTCAGAAGCTCCTAGAAGCTTCACAAGTTGGGACATAACTCCTGTTTTCATGACCATGTCAATTTGTTCATTTGGAACATCAGTAAGGTAGGAAATAGTAGGTAACTGCCAGTACTTCTGGATCATCATGATGCAGGAGCCAAACTAAGGTAGGAAGAATCTGCTCAACAGCATCTAAAGGGGTGGGGGGCAGGTAGGATTCTTGTTGCGGTAAAGATTTGAAAGATTCCAGGTAAGATTACATGGGTAACCACATGCTAAAGATGACATATCAGGAACTGCAAGAAGAGCCAACCGTAGATCAACTGCACCTTACTTAATAACCAAGTCTTGGAACACTGAGCCATCACCTCCAATGTTTCCTAGAGCCAATACAGCTTTTTCACTGATGTGAGCATGGAGAGATGCTGACAGAGAAATGAATGCTGGGATGGCACCTCCATCTACCACAGGCTTCTTTTGTTCTGATGTCCCAGAAGCAGTGTTAATGAGAGCTCAAGCAGATTCAAACTGAATGGGACAACGATCAGTTCTGCCCGAGAAGGACACAAATTTTGAAATCAAACCAGCCCAGATTGTTATCTATTGGAGCTCTTTTTCTCTAGACAATAATTTCCTGGCAGCTTGAGTAGCTTGAAGTTGATTTTCCACATTGCTGCTATTTATGCCGTTGACAATGTCATCAACAGACCAATTTACAGTGGCCTGGTGGTTGCGGTTTTTTTGCAGTGGAGAAGTAGCATCATTAAGAAATTAGGTTATATTTCTCTCTTCAACATCTGGTCATCCTTCTTAGCTTTCTTCAGCTCCACATTGACTTCTATACTGCGACACCTCATTTCTGTACTGTCTTTTCCCTTGTTCTTAAATCTCTTAAGATCGGCAGCTGGTGTATCAGCATTCTCGTTGGTGGACATGTTTCGAAGACAAAGGGAGAAAGCTTCAAAGCAGGCTCGGGCTTCCACAAGAGGTGATGCAGGGATCTGAGGCTGTGGGGTGACAGTGCTCAAGGCGTCCACCTCAACTAAGCTCAAAGACCATGTCGAGAAGTTCATTATCATATCAAATTACTACATAAGCTGTGGACACCTTTATTATGTAGAATTTTTTTAGGGATATTATCTTTTTTTATTATTATTGTACTTTAGGTTCTGGGTATATTTGCAGATCTTGCGTGATTGTTGCAAAGGTCCATACATAGCAAGGTGGTTTGCTGCCTCCATCCCTCCATCACCTATATCTTGCATTTTCCCCATGTTATCCCTCCCCAACCTCTGTATCCCTGCTGTCCCTCCCCTGCACTCCCCAGTGACCCCAATGTGTGAGGCTCCCCTCCCTGTATCCATGTGTTCTCATTGTTCAACATCCATCTATGAGTAAGAACACGTGGTGCCTGATTTTCTGTTCTTGTGTCAGTTTGCTTTTTACATATGTCCTCTGTGTGTATACATTTTTCTCCATAAAAGCATGGTTTTGAATTTTTTTTACTTTTTGAGAGGGTAGTCTTTCAAACAGAATGAAAGTTTAGATATTAGGACACTTTTATCTGGATCGCATTTGTAGTTTTGATTGCAGAGTTGAACACAAACCCAACCAGCTACTACAAGCCCAGAGATATACAAGGACTTTCATGCTTGAATTATAGATGCAAAAGAAAGCACGAGTTGAGTTATTGTTTATAACTTCTACAACGAAAGAATGACACAAGTGTTATAGGGATTTGTTCCTATATTTGAACACCTCTGCATAAAAAGGTCACTTGTGGCCACCTGGAGATGCAACATGGTGGAATTCTGAAAGACTTTGAAGTTGAATAATTGCACCATTTCTTTGATCGTTGTTTTTATTTTTGCTTTTGCTGCTGTTTTTTTTTTTTTTTTTGGTTTCCGGACCCCCAATTTTTTCATTTCTATACAAATAGATGTGACTCTTGGTCTGAAGGATCAAACCCTTCTGTGCAAATCACAGAGCATAATTCCTGGAAAACTCTCTCTAATTAATAGTTACGATGTGGATAGTGACTGAGCCTCTCTAAACCATTGGCCCTTTTTACACATAAATAGTGTAAAATACACGGCAGAAGATAAAGCACCAGCATAGTGTGCAGGGTGAAAATCTTCAACTTAGACTGGGTTTCAAGAAAGAAAGCAAAAATGCCTGAAGGATCCTCTGGGCTTCAGAATACTTTTTCCAAGAAGATTTTTTCTTATATTTGTAACTTCTGAATAAGAGTTTACTTGAGTAAGCACCTGAGGGGGAAAACAAAACATAAATAATTTTGCATTGTTCCAAGAACAAGTTAGAGTATCTAATAGATCTTACCTGTTGGAAGTTGTAGTGCTTTTGTTAGAATTGTAACAAACAAAATTCAGTCTTTCACTTGAGGAAAGGTTAAGAATCATATTACAGATTACTGAGGCCGACCGCCATTACTGAGACAGTACTAACTGTACCTCTGTAAACAGAACCGCAAGGAAGTTCACATGGCAGCTGGGCAGAGCCCACGGCAGCTCAGCAACACCTCTGCAGGCAGACTGTGGCTTACTGGACAGGGCATCTCTGAAAAAAGGCATCAGCATGTCAGGAACTTATAAATAAAGCTCCACCTTCCCAGGGCAGAGCACCTGGGAAAAAAGGCAGTTATAAGTCCAACTGCAGTAGACTTCAACGAACCAACAACGATAGACTGGACAAGGAAATGTGGCACATATACACCATGGAATACTATGCAGCCATAAAAAAAGATGATTTCGTGTCCTTTGTAGGGATATGGATGAACCTGGAAACCATTATTCTCTGTATGTTTATAAGAAGTAATCTTTCTACGATTTTCTAAAACCTTTTGCAATTAATTCTCTTCCTGGGAATTAATGAGCTTACTTTAATGCTTTGGTGCTTAAAAAGAAAAAAAAAATTACCAAAATCTTTTTGCTAAATTATCCAAACTACACACAGATACACACACATATAATACAGGTATATTATACATATGTATACATAAATATGTAAAACATCAAATACATATTGTTGAAGTATGTTAAGGTTTGCCTTGGAAATAGTTTAATTTAGCTGATATAAACTTCATTCATAAAATAGAAAATTACGTTATGTAAGCAGATAAATACACTTTATATAAAAAAATTTGCTGGAATACTGAATTTTTTATAACAGTCAATTGGAAAGGTCAAAAACTGCTCTGATTATACGTAGAAAACACCAATAGTATTATTTTCTAACCTCTATTTTGCTGGTGAATTTATTTGGGCATTGATGGCTGGTATAATTAGATAATTTTACTTTCAAAGTAGAGGTTAGTAAGCTAATTAACTGACTTACTTTCTAAAGAAGGATTTTGTTTGGGACAACAAAAAAATCATGTGAAAATGGTGGAAAGGATTTAAAATTGGATCAACTTCTAATTTAGTTCTTCTGTTTTCTCTTAGTTAACTGAATACTTAAATTAATGAGCAATTGCCTGATAGGCAGTGCCTGGCTACATTTCTAAGATTAGATATATAAGTTCAGGAGGGAATATACTTTATTTCTGAAAGTCCAAGATGGGGAACCCTTTACTAACAAGAAGAAAGCCAGATTTTTTTCCAGAAAATAATTAACTTAGGATGCCCCAGAATTTTATTTTCTATGGTTTCAAAGTGATATTGTGTTCTTTTCTCCTCAAAGATTTGGAAATGTTCAAGATTGAGTTAAATAAAGACAACTGTAGAAAAATTATACTCACCTAAAATTGATAGAACTGAGGATATGACTATGTAGATATTGTCTTCCATTAATGTTTATGTAAAAGTTATGTGATACCTTCAAATATAATCTTTAGACATATTTGGTGGAATAAAAAAATACAATATAGTGACTTGTTTCAATTTTGCTGCAAATACAGCTTCAAGGCCATAGTCTCCATTACTCTCTAGACTCCCTTTATAACAGAATGCTATTCTGTTGCTTCTGCCCACGTGGACATTTTCCATACTATCCTGGAAGTAAGAAGCATTCTTCTCCTGGGGCTAGAGATGGAGATCTTACCTCTCTATGAGTATAGAGATTACTTTATATAAACCCACATCATTCACTGGCTGTTTGTAACATGCCATGTCAGATGTATGGTGTGTACCCCAGCTAGGCCACCAAGTTAAGTTATCAGCAGGAGTGATACAAAGGCAGAAAAGCCAGTCTTCTCATGCATTCCTCAGTCAGTGGTGCCCCCATGGCCTCATCTGTTACAGGAGGGAAACCTCTTAGGGGTTGTCAGCCTGTTTCTGCTTACATTACTTTAGGGACTTTCTCTTACCCACAAAGTTTGTCATCTCATAGGCTATCCACAGGCAGTCCCAGGGACCGTCCCTGCACCTGGATAAGCCATGAGCACCACATCTCTCTGCTGGCACTGCTCTCATCCTAGCAAAAAGACTAATTGTTTCATGCCCAAACTACAGTGGTGAGACAGCTAAGTATAAAGGGGTCCCTGTAGAACTTTCCACTGACCTGCCCATCAGGAGCAGTGCTCCCTGGGGTGGAGCCACAGACGTCCGTGCCGTTTTGCAGTGGAGAGGAGCCTGGCTTCTCCTCTTCTGGGGTGGTTATCTGGAATTCAGTCTGTGAGATGGGAACCTCTTAAGAGGAACCTCTTTTGCCTTGCTGAGTTTTTTTTCCTTCTCACCCAATAAGTTCCATTTTTCTCACCCTTCTATGTGTCTGCAAGCCTAATCTTTTCTAGTCATGCAACAAGGATGCATTTTTGACTGAACTAAGGAGAAAATCCTACAATAATGAAAAGCTTTTTGTCTCTCAGGAGAGCGTCGAATCTTATGGGTGAATTAGTGTGGATCCGACTTGCTTTCTGCGCACTCTTTTTTCATCTACTCTTTCACTTTGCTGCCTCTGTCCTGCCCAAAGCTAGCCAACTTTTGAAAAAAAAATTACCGTTTTAAACAATACCCCTCAAATAAATTTTCATCTCCAGACCTTGGCACAAATCTAAGTAAGAGAAAGGCTGACACTCCTTTTCATTTAGTGCTTTGGAAGTTAGTGTTGTGGTTCTTAGTTACCTCCACTTAACAGTCCAACATGCTCCACATATTCTGCCCATTCATGTTACTTACCGCCCTCACAACAAGTCTTAAAATCTCTGACCATTTTGCATTTGTATAATGGGAAACTCACAGATGAGGTCAAGTATTTTGATGATATTGAACATGTACTAAATCAGCATTCTATTTAAAGCTTCATGATTTTTTTGTTTCTTTGTATGTTTCTCTTCTTACTACCTCCTATGCTGAATCTAAGATAAGCACAACATTTCTTAGCCACCAATGCTTTCTAAATGATAAAGAAGACAGTATATTAGTCTGTTCTCATGCTGCTAATAAAGACGTGCCTGAGACTGGGTGATGTATAAAGAAAAAGATGTTTAATGGACTCCCAGTTCCATGTGGCCAGGGAGGCCTCACAATCATGGTAGAAGGTACAGGAGGAGCAAAGTTGTATCTTACATGGAGGCAGACAAGGGAAGTGTGTGCCGGGGAATTCACCTTTATAAAACTATTAGATCTTGTGATCTTATTTACTATTATAAGAAGAGAATGAGAAAGACCTGCCACTATGATTCAATTAACTTCCACCAGGTCCCTCCCATGACATGGGAATTATGGGAGCTACAGCTCAAGATGAAATTTGGGTGGGGACACAGCCAAACTATACCAGGAAGTATCTGAATTCTCAGAATTATCAGACACAATACTAGAAGTACTAAATGTCAATCTCTTTTCATCTATGAGGACAGCCAGACTTCCTAGTAAAGAGGGACCAACATTCAATAAGTTTTTTAGAGAAAATGGGATTTGAACATTATAGAAGGCTTGAGATTTGAGCGAAATCTTCATGTCTCGGTCATGAGTTTGCATCCCAACACCATCGCAAACCCTTTAACCATGATGAAATTATTTAATTTTGACTAACTCTCATTCTCTTATCTATATTCTCTCCTTTGCTTTTTGCCAGACAAAGCTAGCACAATGCCAAGAACATTGTAAGTTTTCAATAAACATTTGTTGAATAAATGTTAAACGCTATAAATTTACAATAGAATAATGTTGTATTAAGACTCTTATACATGGCTGTCTACTTACCTCCTATATTGCAGAAAACTATAGCACAGAATACCAGAGCTGGAAGAAATATTCAAAGTCACCTATGTTCTTTTTAGTTAAAAGAGTGAAAACTCAGACCCACATTGAGGGTGTCAATTACTTAAAAGAGTCTGTATTGTTGCTAAAAATAAATCTGTAGGGATATAATGTCAGAAGGTGAGCAGAAGTCAGTTTACAGAAGTTATTCATCTCAAACCAGAGGATTCCTCTTGAAGGATCATTGGAAAATAACCAAAAAAAAAAAAAAAAAAAAAAAAGCAAAGGGATGGTGGGCTTAGGAGAAAGAATAAAGAAGAAAATGAACAATCAAATAACCCTCTAAACCCAGAGTTACTCTTATACTAATCAAACAATGATTTTCCCCATTTTTATTTCTCAGATCCTGCCCTTCAAATAAGCTTTCCTTGTAAGAGCTGCTTAAAAACCACAATTGCTGGAATTCTGATTAGATTAACAGTCTGTTAACATTAGAAATGGCTAAAGGGTGTTTGTGTTTGTTTTTTTATGTAACCAAAAAGATTGTTCTCCTAAAGGATGACAATCATCTATGTGGTTCTTATTAAACAAAAATTAAAACAGAACTTAAACAGATACCAATTTGTGTAAATTTAAGGAGCACTGAGAAGATAAATTATCTTCTGTTTAAAATCATATGCTTTCTTTATTTGTCCATCTGTTTAAACCTGTCAGTCAAATCTCACTACTTGCCTAGTCCTCTTATTGGCTCTGGAAATACAATGGGGACAAAAAAAGATAGTTTCTGTTCACTCTAATGAAGAGAGGAACATTAATGAAATATAGTCACATGAATAAATGTATAAAGACAAACTGAGATTATCTTAAAAATGACAAGACAGTGACTCTACAAATGTACATGGCAAAAAACAGACCTTAACATACACTTGCATTTTTGTGGTAGCAGGTGGGAAGTTTTCTCAAAAAGTGACACTGGAGCTGAAACCTAAATAATAAATATCAAGCTGGTAAAAAATTATACATATTTGGTGTGTGTGTCTGTGTGTGTGTGTGCATTTATTCCAAATAACATGTGAAATGTAGGATTTGGGGTTCTATTTTGCATTCAAAGCAAGATTGGTTATTTTTAAAATAAGAAAGAATAGTACATGTTTACCAGGAGACATCCAAGTTCAGTATTAACATGCATATTTATTTAATGGAATTGCTTTAAAATCAATACCCTTTCAACTCTGGGTATATATGTTTCACAAGAGGCACTCAAGGTTGCTATGTTCTCCAACAAAATACAGTAGTAGCTAAAACTGATGAAGCAGAGGAAAGACATTTAAAAAATGCGAGATAGAAACAGAATGTGAAGTGCATTATCTCCCAAGATATCATTCTGGCTTCTGCAATAATAATACAGAGTCAAAAGGCAATAGACTACTTAATAAAAAAAAGAACTTCTAAAAAAATGTAAGTATCCCAAATGTCTGTATTTACATATATGGTTCATTTTAATTTCAAAATCATTTGGAAATTCCCTAATCCTTAATAAAAAGATCAAAATTACTAGTTGCAGAGTAAAGAGAAGAATGTACTTTCAAGTACCCTCGTTATAAGACCTGGTGAAAATTTTACTTGAAATCAATACATAAATTACTGATTGGGCTGAAAACAGAGGGCATCCTTGAAAAGGGAGCATTAACGATCTTAGCTCGTTAGGCTGGATGGTTAGGTGAAGGGCATGTCTTCCATGTGCAGAGGGGTGGGTAGAAAAGATCTTAGGAATCCCTGTGAGACTAGTAGGGTTAACCAAAAGCATGTTCATTCATACATATTTAAGATAAACATTCTGATGAAGACAGTTAGCAAATTTCTTAAAAAGGCTTGAATATTAAACCCTAAGAAATTCCTAATCTAGTTAAAAATAAAAGGATTGATTCTAAGTGGAAGCTATGCCTGTATTTTGTTTTTGAGGGGAAAATTCGTATCTTGAAATGCTTGTTCCGAAAATAGAGCCAATCACATAAATGCCATCTGAATAAGACACTTATATTTGGTAAGCATAAATTCACGCTGAAATACCATTTCTCTAATAACCACTTTAGTTGTTATTCTTGTTTCTCCTAGAAATACTAATGCAATGATAATAAGAAAGCATACTTATATTTTCCACTAAATTTAGAATTTTAGTAGTTGAAACACAGATGCAGTGGCTTCAACAGTAAATTAATTTGGTATTAAGTGCCCGACTAGTGTTAGAGACACTTGGCACGAACATATTGCTTATACTGGTGGTGATATACACACAATATAACATACACATACACACAAATGAAACTGAAAACTCAAGAGAAATATGCATTGATAAAAATGGAAGGATTTTTAATGATATATTAACTTAGTATTATAATTTCTTATCTATGAGTATAAAATTCAAAATTATATATAAAAATTTTAAAATAATCTTGTAACATTTACCTTGATAGCCAACATTAACTAAACATATTATATTTTGTAATGAGTAATCCTTTACTGCTTAAAATTTTACTTGGTTCTGTAGGTGAAAGAGGAAAACTTGGATCTAAATCTGTTTTTCATTACCTTACAGAACCTCAAATATTGATTGTCACCTTAAGTCACTTCCTTTCTTCCTCTCCCTCTGCCTTCCTCTCTCCCTGCCTTCCTCCTTCCTTCCTTCCTTACAAAAATATTTAGTCTGTCGTAATCTAGGCGCTATACCATGTGTTGAGAAATTAAATGAATATCCATTGAGATGGATTCCCCTCTTCATAATTTATGGTCTAGTGAAAAAAAAAAACAGGCGTTAATAAATAATCACACTGGAATAGTTACTTTGAAGGAAAATGGAAAATGATCCAGTATTGATAGAAGTCATGGTATAGTCTGATGGCTTTAGAATTTCAGAGAGGACACCCCTGAAGAGGTGACAGTGGGGCTGAGACCTGACAAATGCATAGGGGTTAGCGAGGCAATGTGTGCTGGGGTATTCCTAACGAAGAAAGTAGCCTGCACAAGGACTTAAAGTGACAAAATTCATGGCAACTTCTGATATAAAAAAGGAATCCTGAAGGTAAATGTTAGGAACCTGTAGGAAAACAGATGAGAAATGAAACTAGAGTGTAATGCTGTCCAGATAATTGTTCATGTTAAGGATTTTTGTCTTTAGTCTAAGACCAATTTAAAAAATAAATACTTAAAGAGTTATATTCATAGACATGGTATGAACAGAGCTTCATTTTTAAAAGACTTTTATCTGCTCTGTGGAAAATAGATTACATGATATAGAAATTAATTCTGGGAGTCAGGATGCTATTGAGATTCTGACCAAATATAATAATAGCTGTGTTAGAGTGGTAGCAGAAGGTATAGAAAAGAAGATTTGAGTTTCATGTACTTTCTGAGGTAAACTCCAGTTGCCAGATGAGGCAAAGAGAGGGGAAAAAGATGACTCCTAGTTTTCCAAACTTGCTTATAAAGATTAGATGGGAAAAAGTACATAGATTCCTAGTACCTTTATTATCACTACTAGTTGATGTCAGGATGGCAGGTAGATAAACAACAGTGTTAGAGAAGACACTGGGCATAAAATACAAAAAAGAAATCAATCATCAGAGGGTAAATGAAACAACACACATTGGTAAATTTTTCTGGAAAAAGTGCATATAGAGTATTTATTAATCAGGATAGGGTCTATGGCAGTAACAACTCCTAAATCTCATTGGTTTCATATAAAAATTTTTATCTTGTTTTTGCTTTTGCTTTTTTTTTTTTTTTTTGGTTCTTACTTGTATGTATGTTTGTTGGGGAGGGTGTGTTTTAATGTCACTTATGTTACACAGTATGGATGACTGAGATATTCAGCCCCATTATAGCGTGTCAGAGAACCAGGTTGATGGAAGCTTCACTATCTTGTAGCTCAATGAATTTCTGTACTGCAGATTGGGGCAATTTCCTCCCCCATAGAATATACGGCAATGTCAAAATATATTTTTTGTTGTCACAACTGGAGAGGATGATAATGACCTCTAGTTGGTATAGGCCAGAGATACTGCTAAGCATCCTAAATTAACACTCTCATGCCTAATCTCAACTCAGAACTACATGTTTTAAATGTCAGTAGTGTCAAGGTTGAGAAACCCTGTTGTAACTGTACCATCAGCATACTCTGTGATCACACAGCAGAGAAAAATGCTGGTGACTCTTCAGTGCTTCTTTTTGAAAATAACATGTGTCACTTTTGTCCACAGTCCAGTCCCCATGAGGAGTCACATGCCTCTGCTTAGGTGCAAGGAGTATGGGAAATGGAGTGAAGTAGATGATATATTTTATAAGCACCATTGAAACTACCAAGGTCTAAAGCAGCAGGTACTGCCAAGGTCTAAAGCAATAACTATATTGTGCCATTGGCATCGTGCCATTAAGTTATGGTATGAAAGTGGTGGGGCCGAGGGCATGTCCAAGAATGAGTGTGGTTGGCATCTGATGCAGGTGCTAGAAGGATGAAGGTGAGTCTGCCAAGGATTCCAGACTGACTTCTGCCTTCACATTGAGGTATTTACTGAAACACAGCAAAAGGCAATATATTAACTTTTCAATGTGATCTTCTCAGATATGTGTGAAGATGGATTTCATTATACTGGAGAATTGAATATTAAAGGTAATTAATGAATTTGGCAACTCTTTTATTCTTAGCATAAACTGGGAAAATTCTAGAGTTCACAAAATAAAGCAGGTTTGCTAATTTCTAAGACATTTCTTCAGGTGGAACAAGTGACAAGAAACTAAGAAAGTGGCTGTATTTTTTTAGTTTCAGAAATTTCTGAACTTCTAAAGTTAAAAAAAATAGAATAAATCATAACGGTATTAAAGTTATTATTCAGTTTTCTGTTTTTTCTAACAGATATTTATTTCCTCAGAGTTAAAATCTTCATAATTGTAGTGAAAGACATTTGTTAAAGCAGCAGAGTGCAACAGTAAGGAGAGCAAACTCTAGATCCACTGGCTCTGCTGTCTTTTAGCTGTGTGTCTTTTGGCCTGAGTTTCTTTATCTTTAAAATGACTACCCTTTTCAAAAAAGGACTTTTAGATCATTTGTTTCACAGCAAAGATCTTGGCACATTATTCACGTATAATAAACACTGCATGCTGTTAGCATTATTAGTATTATTTTTATTGCTTTTTATATTAATTCCAGATCAAAGTATTCATTTTTTGTTTGGGTAACGATGCAGAGCACAAAGGAAGGCTTCACTGAGATCTGACATGACACAGGAACATTTTTAGTCAAGGGTGAGAAATTTGCATCCTGCCTTTCGTTTGCTCGTTTTGATATTTCATTAAGTTCATGTATCAATTAGTGTCCAGAAAAAGAGAAAGAAATCACAACAATAATTTAAATTGTGGAATGGTGTGATGAATTTAGTAGATGGTTAAGTACTAAAAGATGCTAAGAAGTCCAGAAATTGCAAATTTTGAAAGCAGCAAATATGTATGGGCTGAGGAAAAGTGAACAAGGAAAGAGCTATGAATTTAGAAGATATCTCCCTTACTACCATCCAAGGCTGACATTCTTCTACACATAGCCCACAGGAATATATAGGCTACTGGTGTGGCAATGAAATGTCTCAAAGAAAAAGGGTCAGTGCTGGTTTATAGAAACCACTCACCAAGTGGTAGAGAAGCTTTCTGTCATAGCTGCTACCTTTTGCTTATCAATCTGAGGGCTCCTGTGTTAGAAAAGCATAGTGGAACCAGAGAGTCCTCCTGTTCTTTTCTTTCACTGCTCTGCCCTTCAAGTGCCTTCTATATACAAAGCCTAACTTAGAGCCAGATGGTAAAGGAGAAATGTTTACAGGGTCCAATTCCAGTATTATTAAGAGGGAGCTGTAATATAATACCTGATAACTAGCTCAGCCAGTGGTATGCTGGAGTTAGTTATACCAGCTTGCAAGAGATGATTGTGTACATTTCTTATCAGCTCCACATTCAGTGGCATTGTAGATAACCTAAAATTGGCTAATGTGGAAGCATCTAAACAACAGAAATCAACAAACATTATAACTGGGTGCTTCTTGTTGCTGTTATTGGAGAGCCAGTTTATCAGCATACTACTGGATACAGCCCACTTTACAGAGAACAAACATACTATAAAAGAAAGAATTCAATTAAAAAACTCATTGAAATGCATAAATAAATGGAATAGTTCTTTTTTCAAAATTATCAGCTATAGAATCTGGCAATATGCATTCCATTCTCTACTATTTCCCAGCTTTATGACATGTAACATAATCTTCTAAACTAATATTTCTGTATCTGAAAAATAGAGAAAATAATATAACCTCTGATAAGATTCTTCTGAAGATTGAGCCAAGTAAACCAGATAAAGAGACAGGTACAGAATAAAGTCTTTTCTAAGTGTGAGTGATGATGAGGAGTAATGTCACATAACATTTTAAAGAAATGTGCTCAAAGTTTTAATACGAAAACTCAGCCAAACGTATCATGCATAAACTGAGAGATGTTGATCTTCAAAAAGTTTGCATTATATTTATTTAAAATGTCTTTTAAATAGTCTAAAGGAATAGAATATTATGTTTTAGATTATGTCATAATTTTCTAATATTTATGTTACTTAAGTTAATAGTTTATTTTCTGGAAAAATTATGCTAAGGGTTCATCTAAAACATGGAAGAAAAATTATTTATTTATTTTTTCCTTACTGCATTGATAGTGCCTGAAACACAGTACGTGCTGTGTAAATGTTTCAATAGATTAACAAATAAATGAGCAAATTAACAAATGAATGAGCAAAGTAGGTAGATATTAGCACCAACATTTCTGAATTACAGAACTGAGGCTTACAGAGGTTAAATGCTCCCTCAACTTAATAGAACTAGAAAGTGAGAGATCTAAATGATCTGGACTCTTAGATTCTTGAGATAAACCACTGTGACCTATACTTGGTGCCCTTTAAAACAGTCCCTTTTTAGAGAAAATTTACAAGATAATTCAAATTAGGAGAACATTTGAAAAACTCTGGTGTGAAAACCAGAGTCTTAAGTCCTATTCACATTTGGAAATTGGAAAATTTGAAAATCTCTCTGTGTTTTCTGAATTATATGAAGCTCAATTCAGGTAAGTGACTGTATTCGTCCGTTTTCACATTGCTATAAAGGACTACCTGATAATTGGTAATTTATAAGGAAAAAAAGTTTAATTGACTCACAGTTCCACATGGCTGGGGAGGCCTCAGGAAACTTACAATCATAACAGAAGTTGAGGGAAAGCGAGGCACATCTTACATGGAGGCATAAGTGACACAGAAAGAGAGAGAGAGAGAGAGGGAGGGAGAGAGGGAGGCAGGGGCAGGGGAACAGAGACACCATTTTAAACCATCAGATCCTGTGCGAACTCACTCACTATTTTGAGAGCAGCAAGGGGGAAATCCACCCCCATGCTCCAATCACCTCCCACCAGGTCCATCATTCAACATGTGAGGATTACAACTTGAGATAAGATTTGAATGGGAACACAGAGCCAAACCATAACAGTGTTGGTAAACTATGACACTGTCCTAGCAAACCTAAAATTGAATGTGGTGACCTTAGGGGAAATGAGTTTAGCAATGTCTGGTTCTCTCTTCTTCTGCTTCTTCTAATTTACTGATTCTTTTACCTCATTTCCAATACAATCTCAAGAGAGTTGTGTCAAGATTGGTCACATTTATTTCAGGATTCTTTTTCTGTTTTGTTTTTCTGAGTCAGAATCTCACTTACTCTATTGCCCAGGCTGGAGTGCAGTGGCATGATCTCAGCTCACTGCAACATCAGCTTCCCAGGTTCAAGAGATTCTCTTGCCTCAGCCTCTCAAGTAGCTGGGATTACAGGTGTGAGCCACCACATTCAGCTAATTTTTATATTTTTTGTAAAGACAGGGTTTCTCTATATTGGTCAGGCTGCTCTGGAACTCCTGACCTCAAGTTATCTACCCACCTCGAACACCCAAAGTTCTGAGATTTCAGGTGTGAGCCACTGTACCCGGCCAAAATTCTTATAATTTCTGATCAGTATAAACCTCTTTTATGTTTCTTTAAAGGCCTACCCTAAAAACGTGTTTTTGTTAAAAGTTTTTTACAAAATATTTTTCCTGCTACATGTTCTGCATGATTATATTTCTATTTACTTGTAAAACTGTGGAATCTGCCAAATTGGGCATTTCTATAGTATAAGAATTCTTCTCTATGGTGAGCTAACAGGATAACTTTTTTCTCTTCCTCTTTTTCTCCTTCCCTCCCTCCCTCCCTTTCTCTTTCTCTACACTCCTCCTTGTCCCACGTCTCCCTTTTCTTCTTTCTCTTTCACTTTCTCTCTCCTTTCCTTCCTTCCTTCCTTCCCTCCTTCCCTCTTTCCCAAGACTCTTTTACAGAGTTTGATTTAAAAAGAGAATATACTATATCACTTTAAATGAGGTAATTTTATTATTTTATGAAAATCACATATACTTAGTATTTTAATTAAAAATGTTCTCATAGAATTTTTCACATGCTTTTATTAATGCCTTGCTCCTTTTATAAAATGCCAAAATGTGTTATAATAATAATAAAACAATACAGGAAAATATTTTTACCTTGGAATACTTAAAATCCTAGATCAATATCAATTTTTTTTGTTATTCATTCACTAACTTTGAAATAAACCTCAAATATATGGTTATGCAACATTTATGGTATTTTATTCTGAATTGTTTGAGAGTATGAAACATATGGTGTATGCTAAATAAAATAATGAAGTGTACATAATGTTTTTTTCCAACGGTTATGGGACATTTTTCAAATACTAATTAATTTTCTAGTGACAGAATTTATTCAGAGAATGAAAAGGCCAGAGGATAACGTACTTAAGTAATTCAGTTATTACAAATCACTATTGGCTGATTACAATAACAAAAATTCCTGCATCGACTTTTGAAAATTATAAATCCATTTTACATTAATTACCTCATCTGGTTCTTACCACAATCTAGAGTCCTAAATAGGACAGATATGTTTTACTGATTTTAAAATTGCTCATAGAAGATATTAAATACTTGTTGCTCAATATCTTCAGTTAATGGAAGACCTGATGTCTTCTCTCACTTAAGCTGTGGCCTTCCTTTGTACAAGCCCCTATTGATAGGACAGTTTGTTATACTCATGGCATCCTTGACTTTTTCGTAAAAACTATCTCAGACATAAATTTCTTAAAGTTGGCTTTCATTTAAATATTATAGCATATCAGACCACTTTAAATCTTATCTCTGGTTTTATAAAACTCTAATTGGCACAATTGGAAAATCGCCAAAGTAGGGCTAGGTTAAGCATGTGGATAAAATTGCAATCACTCTGACATGTGTCTATGATCTAACTAATCAATTGTGTCTATCAGATCCTAAGAATTCAGCAAATGCTTGTTTTCTTTTGTGCTGTACCCTAAAAAGAACTCTGACTCATTTGGTAGTAAATAAAATGCATGATTATTTACAAAGCGTATATTTTAAATCCATGAAAGTTTTTCAAATTGTCTTACTGGGAGAACACAGGGTGAAACAGTGACTTTTCTGTTCTGCTAAAAATCATCATATTTATTGTACAACCTCCATTATGACATTGATGAAAATCATAATGAAAAACCATTTCAATAATAATGTCATTACGTTAACAAATGTAAGCATTCTAAATTTATATGTCTCCTATCAAACCCTGTCAATACATATGCATTGTGTGGCTGCAATTTTATTGTCTGACATTTTTACTTTCTACTTGGCATGAGGTAAGATAGATTTTCCAATTACTACTTACCCTTCAAAATCTTGATTTTAATAGTTGATTGTTTTTAAACTTTTCCTTTTAAATGCATTGATCATAAAGCAGGCCTAGCAGAACTAGAGTTTGTTATGCTTTTAGGCCAAATGTCTGCAATGAGTTTCACAATCTGTCATCTTATTTCAAACTTGATTCCTCTACCACCTCAAGTCCATTTGTAGTTTTATTTATTTTCATCTTGAAATCCTTATTTTTCACTTTATTCTTTTTCCTGCTTCCTCATTTTTCCCTGGTGAGGTTATAAAACCAAATTCTGGTGAACTGGACTACAGGAACATTTAGGGGATGGAGGGAAGAGAAGAATGAAGAACATAAATCAGCCTAAGCAGTCTATAGAGGTAAAAGAATATCTTTGCAACAGTTCCTTGGCTATTACACTTCACTTTTTCAGAAGTAAGCACTTCTTACTTTCTAAGTAGTTCTGTAAATCTTTCTAATAAAGAGCAATGCTCTTTGTTATCCTCCTTCACACAGAATCAAACGTTTGCTATTCTTCCTTAAAATAACCCTTGGCAGATTACCCCTGATTGCTCCTGAATTCCAAATTATTATTTGCATCCACATAACTTGGGATTTTCCATTAACAAGACTTCTTATTTTACAGTAATTATTTATACTCCATTAAAAATTTCCTCATTCATAGTTTTGTTCTCATTAAATAAAATTAATTAGCCGGGTGCAGTGGGACTTGCTTATAGTCCCAGCTACTCGGGAGGCTGACGTGGGAGGATCACTTGAGCCCAGGAGTTCTGGGCTGTAGTATACTATGCCCATCGGGTGTCCGTACTAAGTTTGGCATCAATATGGTGACTAGGAGGGAGCGGGGGACCACCAGATTGCCTAAGGAGAGATGAACTTGCCCAGGTCGGAAACGGAGCAGGTCAAAACTCCCGTGCTGATCAGTAGTGGGATGGCGCCTGTGAATAGCCACTGCACTCCAACCTGGGCAACAGAGCGAGAACCTGTCTTTAAAAAAAAATAAGAATAATAAAATAAAAATAAATAAAATAAAATAAAATAAATTAGATCATTTTCTCCCCAGAAAAAGTAAATGCAAGCTGCAAGAGAGAAAAATAAAAACAACTTTTTTCTCTAACCTCTTGTTTTGTGCTTGGAATCCTGCAAATTAGACTAACAGAAGACAAATTAACAGAAGTAAAGTTTTGGCTGGGTGTGGTGGCTCACTCCTGTAATCCCAGCACTTTGGAAGGCCGATGAAAGTAGATCACAAGGTTAGGAGTTCAAGACCAGCCTGGCCAATATGATGTAACCTTGTCTCTACTAAAAATACAAAACTTAGCTGGGTGTGGTGGCATGCACCTGTAGTCCCAGCTACTTGGGAAGCTGAGGCAGAAGAATCACTTGGACCCAGGAGGCGGAGGTTGCAGTGAGCCAAGATCGTGCCACTGCACTCCAGCCTGGGAGACAGAGCGAGATTTCACATCAACCCCTCGCCTCCAACCAAAAAACAAACAAACAAGAAAACAGGAGTAAAGTTTTATTCTTACATCTGCCTACAGAGGCCTTCATAGGAAAATAAAGACCCTGGTCAGGTGCAGTGGCTCCTGCCTATAATCCCAGCATTCTGGGAGGTCAAGGCAAGTGGATCAATGGAGGTCAGGTGTTCAAGGCCAGCCTGACAAACATGGTGAAACCCCATCTCTACTAAAAGTACAAAACTTAGCCAGGTGTTGTGGTATGCACCGGTAGTCCCAGCTACTTAGGAGGCTGAGGCAAGAGTATTCCTTCAACTGAGATAATACCATGGCACTTAAGGTAACAGAGCAAGATTCTGTGCCAAAAAAAAGAAAAAAGAAAGAAAAGAAAAGACCCCAAAAAGCAGCTAGGCCTGAGAGCTTGTATAATCTTTTATTAAAGAAAATTTGTCTTGTCTCCAAAATTCAATAAATTGTAAGGACAAAACAACAGAAAACTGTGGAAAAGTCAGTAGGAAATATATGAAGGAAGTTGGTGGGAGATAAAGGTTATTTTAGTAAGATTTATTTGCAGATCCATGTCACTGCCAGCTTTTGGATTTTATGGCTGCAAAACTTTCCCTGGAGGAGAGACTTCTGGTAAACTTTGTTTCTCAGAGGGCTTCCTCTGTATCTGTTGATTCTCATTTGCCTTCAGCTCAAAGTAATATTTAAGCCAAAATAGCATATTTTCGGGTGGTATATTCTGGGCCACGTCTAAGATTTCAGAAAAATTTCTAGATCTCTAACTGAATAGTTGGGTGGTCTTACTTTGTTGGGCGCTCTCCATGGTACTTATTCCTCTGCAAAATGCCTTCTTATTACTGTTGATAGGAAGACATACTTGAGTATTTTATGCGCTAAATATTCATATGACACTTGTTAAGGATTCAATAAATTTCATTCTTGTTCCATGTAGCCTACATTTATTGAGCACCTATCATGTGTCAATTCAGCATACCCCAACAATAAAAAAATGAATAATATGACTAACACAAGATGCATGTCCTAGAGAAGCTTCTATGTAGAGAGTGTAAATATGTTTGGGGATTACACATTAAATAAATGGGTTGATGCTTGATAAATAGACAAAATACTGAAATGGGAAAGATGCAGGGATCATTTTCCAGACACAGAAAGCACAAAAATAATTTTGACAGGTTTGTGCACTTTTGCATTATTTATTTATTTAACTTTTCTTCACCAGAAATGGCTGAATAATTCCAACAAATGTTTAGCCCTGCAACACATACAAACTCAACACTTTCATTGCTGAGAGAGTTTATGATCATTTCCAATGCACCATTCTTCAACTCACCCTCCCTGACCTTCACTTAACACAGAGAATCAGGGCCTGGCAGTACCTTGGCAGAGAGAGGTGCTAGTGTTCTTATCACGTAGCTCTGTGTGAATATACAGGGATTAAACTCTGTAAAAAACAAATGATGTCATTTTTATTGTACCAGGTTTTGGAACACATTTTCTATCATCTGTGTAATACATTTGAAATCTTAATTGTCCATTACAACTTTATATTCCTTTAAGTAACTCCAACCCATTCACATTCATTACGCATAGTAACTAGAAAAGCTGGACAAGTTTTATTGCCATTTTTGACAATAACTCAAGAGTCTTGTGGATGCATTACCATGAATACTACTTTTCAAATTAGTAAAATTTGAGTCTCATTTGAAATCCTACTTCTATCTCCTTAGATTTGCCACCTAATTGTGACTTTCCTGAGACTCTCTATTCCTTTTCAAAGTGCCACGTTCTATTCACCACCATAGTTTCCCTCATTGTAGATGCCTGAGATGAAGACTATTAAGCTATGATGAGGCTGACTCCAAGCTTACAAAGATTACTTTTGTCTTATTTCCATGCTTGGGATGCATGTCATTAAATTAATCCCTAATTACAAGCCATAACTCTCCTCAGAAGTAAAACATTGAGTAGATTAAGGTGGTGTTTTCATAAATATAAATATGTGATAAAATTTCATAGAACTGCAAACACACACATATGTGAATGTGTGTAAAAACTGGTGAATCCTGAATACATTTTGTAATCTACTTCTTAGTATTTTGCCAGTATTAATGTCCTGTTATTGATAATGTACTACTGGAGAAAGGTGCCAGAGGTTAAGCAAACCTCAGCATAGTCATTAAGAAAAGGAACTATGTTTTCAGATGATCAGGATTCAAATCTAGCTGTACAATTTAATATCAATTTGAATTTGAGCAAGGTCTTTCATGTTTTTAAATCTAAAATCTTCAGTTCTGAAACTGGGATAAAATACTATTTCTCAGGAAGACTGAGAACTGAATAAAATAATGAATGCAAAGAATATGACATAGCCCTTGGCACATAGTAAGAGCTCAACTAATCTTTCTTTAAATTGCTTAGCATACTGATGAGGTTGGAAGTAAGAGTCAACTAATATACTCTCTTTAGAATATGTATTTCTCTTTGAAATCCAGCCAACACACGCTATTTCAATTGAATCTCCCTGGTTATTTTAAAGAAAACTCTGCGTGAAGTCAGTGCCCTTTGAAATGACTTACGTGCAATTTGTGTTATAATACTGAAAACTTAACTACAATTTCTACTGAAAATTATCTGCTTTATTTACCCCCCATAAACGGTTAGTTCTTTAGTGTTTCTAAATAGTCCTATTTCCATTATTTATGTGTATTTGGATTATGATTTTATGCTAACACCCAGAGATAACTTTAATCTGATCTCCTGAGAATAATCTGTGAGATATAAGATTCAAACTTTTAAACAAGGGGATCAACTTCTCAAAAAACTTCTTGGACTTTGATTGGCATTCCATTTCTTAAAATAAAAAGTGACTTTATTCTCTAATGGCAAGCATGTAAAATGTTACAAAAGCAATATGATAAAGCTATACTACACGTATATTACTTTCAGTGAACAGGCAATTTTCATACTATGTCTACATATAAATCTACCCTTGTCTTCTGACAGTCTTGCAGTAAAACAAATCCAGATGTCAAAAACATGACAGAATTGTTGCTAAAACAATTCCTTAAAAGATTCTGTTAAAAGAGGGTTTGGGACTCACAAAAATCCAACAGAAACCTGGTTCAAGAATGCCACTTACAGTGACAAAGATATCAGTGTCATTTGAAAAACAAATAGTTTATATTGAAAAAGTATCTAAGAAAATATCAATTAATTGCTACTGTATGAATATTACATTCAGCATGTAGGAGAAGAAAAAACAATACACCTTAATTTTGTGAGAAGTCCCATTTTCACTATTCTCTCTTGCTGTTTTTCTAAGTCTCAGATGCTTCCAGAAGCAAGCTGAAGAACTCAGATAAAAAAAACACAGTAAGAACCAAAGCATAATGAAAATGTTTGACTAGGAAAGTAAAAGATTATTGCATCCCTACAGCTGGATTATCATTTAGTCATTTATAATTATAATAAAAAGCCAAAGAAAAAGAATTGAAAAGCATTTGTGTGTGTGTGTGCATGTGCGCATGTAAAAATTATTTTAATATTTTAGAAAAGAAGTATATAGAGAATAAACATGACAAGTATATTTAAAATGTTATCGGTATGAAGTTTGCAGAAATTTGGAGGCTTTTTATCTCTCAACTGCTGTTTCACAGGAGCACACATTACCTTGAAGGCATACACAGCCATAAACACACATGTATATATATGATATATTTAAAACCAAAACTACTGCTAATGAAGAACAACTGAAGATAGGAAAATATGATTAATTCTCCTACCTGCTTCTGAAGGTGGTCCTACATCTGACTCATCATGCTCATGGTTAGCTAATCCCTTTGTCTTTCCAGCTGTAAAGTCTTAAAACCCATCACTAAAACTCTCTAAGCTTTTGACTTCTGCTGTTCTTTTACTCACTGCCTCTCATTTGAAAACTACTCTCATGTCTTTGGCTTTTAGTAAACTTCTTTTCAATGATCCTATTCTATTGTAATATGATGTAGAGCTCTGTCTTTGTTTTGTTTTGTTTCTTGGCGGGAATGGGGATATGGCATATCCCAGGCATTCCCTTTTTACTTCCAATATACCAGGCATTGAGCCTATATATCAGGTGGAGAACTATGAATACATTATGGTCTCTGCCTCAAAGAGCCTACAAACCAGGAGGAGACAGAAACCAGATAATTTTTTTTCTTTTCTTTTTTAAAAACAGATAGTTTTAATACCAAAACACAGGGAAGCCTAGAGGCAAAACAGAGTGGAGAGGGAACGATCATACATTGGTACTGAGTACCCACGCTTAATCAAAAGCAGACATTACCTATCAGAAATACTGCAACCCATCTTCCCTTACAAGGAGTTCTGCCTCTTGATTATCCAGGGTCATTCATTTTCCCTACACACTCAATCACCACCTCTCTCTCTACATCCCTTTGGAAACTAGAGTTCTCAGTAATGCAACCCTAGCTGGGAAATGGTAAGCAGGCAAGGGCTTGTCAGACCAAGGAGGAATCATGCCATAAAACATTGCCCTTTGAATTTTGTAGCTTTTGCTACAGTGCTTCTGGCAAAGAGAAACCTACACATTATTGCAAAGTATTTAGAAATTTTTTTATGGTAAACTTTCTAGGCAATAGGAATAATAAAATATCTCATAACAGAAGAGAGAGTGCAATCAAGCACCAAAACTTTGAAGTCAGTGCAAATAAACTACCCACCTTAAAATGAGAAAGATATGAAGAGAACCCAGATGCACTACTGTGAGATGGCCTATAGATAATACCCAAATTATTTTTGTAGTAAGTACTGAGGTTGCAAATACTTCTCTGTTCAAGATGTGTTAAATTATGAGGGTGTATTATTCTCTACATAGTTTTTTATATCAACTTTATTAATGGAGTCATTGATTTGTGCTATAACAATAGGTTTTCCATATTTGTATTTAGACAATTTCTCCTAAAGTATCAGCATATTTTATTTATGTGGCATCATTATGTTATTTGACATATAAAGTTTAAAGATTACTAGTTTTTTTAATCATATATTATTTTCAATAAAAAATGGCACCTTTTGTCCCAATTAATGTATTTTTTTCAAAGCTAATTTTTTGGCCAGTAATAATGCAATTTCTTATTTCTTTTTGTGTTCATTGATATTTTCTCAACATATTTTTAATTCTCCTGTGTTATTTGTTTTGTATTAGTGATGTAAACTTTCACAGTCTGTTACATTGGTGGACTCTAACGGATGATTTCTTCCTGCATTCATGTCCCTACATACTCCTTTTCCATCGATTCTGGGCTAAGCATAAGAACTGCTGTAACTAATAGGGTGAGGTGGAAATGTAAGTTCCATGCCTAAGGTTTAAGACTTACACGTTTCTGATTTTGCCTCTTTAAGAAAGCCCGAATTTCCCTGAGACTATCATGTTTGGGAAGCCCAAATTAATCACATGAAGAGGCTACCGGACAAGAACCAAGGGATAGAGACAATGTAGATCCCAAGACCCAGACACATGATCACTGCAGGTGCATCTGAACCGGCCCCAGCTATTCCACCTACCACCCAACTCCTGCCTTGTGAAACAGAGACAAACCCATCCTCACTATGCCTTCTCTCAATTTCTTACCCACACATTTGTGAGCAAGTAAACTGACTCCTGCTCCAAGAATCATCTACATAAATATGGGTTAGCATTACTCATTTCAATTGAAAAAACAACTAGGAAAAATAAAATATGAGAATACAACTATTTGGGTATTAATAATAAGATTAAGGAAAACAAAATCTAGAAACAAGTTCAATGTTTTAAACTAATTTATTAATGAAAACAAATGTTTAAAACAAAATAACATTCCACAATGAGACCTGCCATAGACACTAAAATTTCTAAAATAAAAAAATGACAATATCAAATGTGAGTATGCATGTGAAACAAATGAAACTTTCATACAATGCTGGTATGAGTATAGGAAGGTGCAGTGCCTTTAGAAGACTGCTTTAACTTTCTTATAAAGTTGAACACTCATTTTCCCTTTGAATCTTCCTTTTAACTAACAACCAATTCCTTTGTTCTTATCAAAGAGGAATAAATACACATATCCACCAAAAATGACTTCTATAATAATTTTTCACAGCCTTCTTCATTACAGCCAAAACAATAACACAAATATGTAGTCACTAGAAAATGAAGAAACAAATTGCAGTACATTAACAGAATGAAATACTACTCATCAATAAAAAGAAAGAAGCAACTTATTTATGTAACAACAAAGAAGGATCTCAAACACATTGTGTTAATGAAAGAAGCAAAAGTGCACCTGATTCTGTTGATAGCAAGTAGAAGGATGGGCAAAAAGAATCTATGATAATAGGATCAGAAAGTTGTGGCACAGAAGCCGAGAAAGGGTGAGGTTGACTGTAAGGAGGTATCTGGTCATAGAAATGTTCTAACTTCTAATTTGAGTGGTAGTTATTTGGAAGTATTCAATTGCCAAACTCATCAGCTTCACTTAAGAGCCATGCATCCTATTGTATACAAAATTATCCCTCAATAAAAAATCTTATACAAAGAGAATAAGTTTCGATGTGCTATGGCACAGTAGGATGACTGTGGTTAAAAATATTACTTTGTGGGCCAGGCGTGGTGGCTCACACCTATAATCCCAGCACTTTGGGAGGCCGAGGAGGGCAGATCACAAGGTAAGGAGTTTGAGACCACCCTGGCCAATATGATGAAACCCCATCTCTACTAAAGATACAAAAATTAGCCAAGTGTGGTGGCAGGCACCTGTAATCCCAGCTACTTGGCAGGCTCAGGCAGGAGAATTGCTTGAACCTGGGAGGTGGAGGTTGCAGTGAGCTGAAGATCACGTGATTGCGCTCCAGCCTGGGCAGCACAGCGAGACTCTGACAGAAAAAAAAATACATTGTGTATTTCAAAATAGCTAGAAGAGAGGATTTAGAATTTGCTCACCTTAACACACACACACACACACATGCGCGTGCGTGCGCACACATACGCACACACACAGAAATGTATAATGTAATGGATATGCTGAATACCCTGATTTGACAATTACATAGTGTGTACATTGTGTACATGTATCAAAACATTATACTTTACTGTATAAATATGTACTATTATTATATGTCAATTTTAAAAAGTCTCATTAAAGAAGAAATTATGTGTTGTATTTTGAAAAGTGAGGAATATTCTTGGTACATTAGTAAATAAAAAACAACAATTTTCAAAACAAAAACCTGAAGCATAGCAAGAACAATTTTTTTTTTATAAAATACTTCCATAAAGAACAGAAATAGCAGTTCCCAAACTTGAGTGGACATCTAAATCACCTGAAGCACTTAGTAAACTACAGAATGTAGGCACCATTCTTGGAGTTTCTAACTTGGTATGTCTGGGGCAGGACTTAAGATTTGGCCTTTCTTACCAGTTGTTCATTGCTGTTGCTGTTTTTGTTTTTTAAAGACACATAGTCTCCCTCTGTCCCAGGCTGGAATGCAGTGACAAAATCATAGCTCACTATAGCCTCAAACTCCTGTGCTTAAGGCCTCATCCTCCTGCTTCAGCCTCCAGAGTAGCTGGGACTACAGGTGTATGTCACCATGCCCAGCTAATTTTAATTTTTTTTGTAGAGATGGGGTCTTGCTATATTGTCCAGGCTGGTCTTGAACGCCTGGGCTCAAGAATCCTCCCACCTTAGCCTCCCAAGGTGCTAGGAACAGGTGTGAGCTACTGTACTCAGCCCTCCTCACAAGTTTTAAGTCATACTGGTGTTGCTGGTCTAGTAATCATATGCTGAAGACACTGAATAAGAAAACAGAAAAATAATCAAGATAATACAGCTGAGTATAATTCAAATATCCAGAAAAACATCAGAGAAAATATGAATGTTCAAAACTTAGAAATAACATCTAGCCCCAGATTTTAAGAATTATAAAAATATCAGATGAAACAGATGCATTCTCAGATTTGAAAATCTGAAAGGAATATATGAGACTTTAACTTTATTCAGTAGAAATTATCAAAAACTTATCTAAAATTTATCAGATAATGATAAATATTAAAAGCTAGAGTCCACTATTTTCAAAAAAGGAACTGACGATGACAGCCAATTATCATCCAGTGTTGTCCTGGACATTTTAGCCTGTGGAACATGACAAATAACAGAAGCATTAACATACAAATGTTAGAAATTACCGCTAAGAAGGTATAATTAATTCCAGATTGTATGGTTGTATTGAACATAAAGAAACAAAAAGTATAGAGGAAAAAGTAGGAAAAGATGTGACATTTCCTATCTGCAAGTTCGTTATTATTCCCCTTGGCCTGTCTGTCAGCATTTAGATATTTAGTTATTGTCAAAAAAACTATAGCCTGGAGAGACCACTGTGATATACATCACAGAATTGAAACATATGCCTCAAAATTTCATTTTTTAATATTTTCAAGGGCGCTGGAAAATTCTATCCCTTCTTTTACATGTACTCAATCACCAAGTCTCACTGAATATACGTTTCTACTGAAACTTCCCAGTTTATCCTTCATCTTTTCTTATGAGCGCAATTATACTTACCTCCTATCCGCTACTTTGCTTTTAGCCTCTCTTGCTCTGAATCCATCCTCCTTACAAGTCAATAATGTTCCTTCTCAAACACAGATATTACCACAGCATTCCCCAGCTTCTGACCAAACACCATAGCATTGCCTATAAATATATTTTACTAACATACTTTGTGTTTCAAAATTTAATAAACAGTGGTTACACACAAATCAAAAGTCAGGCTCCCCTTCCCTTGTAATCTTGTATTTATCTTATTAGAATGATAGATCAATAGACAGATGAATAGACAGAGAGACAGACACGTATAATATAAAATATAGTTTTTAATTAAATGTCCCTTTTATGTTCCCTGATTTTCTAGATGCAAAACTCTGTGTTTAGCAAGAATTCCTGGAGGCCGGCCGGGTGCGGTGGGCCGGGCGCGGTGGCTCACGCCTGTAATCCCAGCAGTTTGGGAGGCCGAGGCGGGTGGATCACGAGGTCAAGAGATCAAGACCATCCTGGTCAACATGGTGAAACCTCGTCTCTACTAAAAATGCAAAAAAATTAGCTGGGCGTGGTGGTGCGTGCCTGTGGTCCCAGCTACTCAGGAGGCTGAGGCAGGAGAATTGCTTGAACCCAGGAGGCGGAGGTTGAAGTGAGCCTAGGTCACGCCACTGTACTCCAGCCTGGTGCCTGGTGACGGAGTGAGACTCTGTATCAAAAAAAAAAAAAAAAAAAAAAAAGAATTCCTGGAGGACATGGTTAATTGCTACGTAAACAATTTATAAAATTTTTTTAAATAAAGAGTTACAAAACCAGGTAAAATCATTTTACATTGGAAAACACAGAAATCTTTGGATCTTTAAGGGACTTTATACGTCTATGTATGTGTGTGTGTATATGTATATCTGTATATACATACACACACAAACAACCTGCTATAGCTCCTAAAATCCATATGTATTTACAAGTAACAATTCTGTACTCTTTTTGTTTGTTTGTTTGAAATGGAGTCTCACTCTATTGCCAGGCTGGAGTGCGGTGGCGCAATTTCGGCTCACTGCAACCTCCACCTCCCGGGTTCAAGCAATTCTCCTGCCTCAGCCTCCCAAGTAGCTGGGACTACAGGCACACGCAACCACTCCCAGCTAATTTTTGTACTTTTTAGTAGAGACGGGGTTTCACCATGTTGGCCAGGATGGTCTCGATCTCTTGACCTTGTGATCCGCCCACCTCGGCCTCCCAAAGTGCTGGGATTACAGGCGTGAGCCACCGCGCCTGGCCCAATTCTGTACTTTCGAAGATAGCATCCTTGTTTAGAACAGTAGTCCTCAACCTTGCCTTTATATTTGATTATCCTACGGAGTTTTATAAAATGTCAATGCCTGAATTCCATCTCTATAGATGTTGCTTTCATTGTTTCGGCCTGTGGCTTTGACATCACAAATTTTAAAGACTGGGTGATAGGATTGCGTTGCTAAGGTTGAGAAACACTGCTTTAGGGTCTTGCTTTTTAAAAATCTTGAAAATGGAGTGTATACATTTCTTATAGATATTTAAATTGGTGTGAACTGCCATATTTAAGAAATAAAAGTCTTGACCAAGAAGTCTCTAGATAGCAAAATGTCTTCAAGAGTATAAGGCAAACATCTACTCTGGTTAGTTGCATAAAGCAGACAAAGGTGCTACTCATGAATTCTCTCATTTGCCTCTTTTGTGACATTCTCTGATTTGCAATGAAGCCACAGAGATTACATGGAGGAAAGGGAGAAAGTGTGGTGTCCTCAGTCATCTGGGAGGACCAAATGAGCAACCCCATAAAACAACAGAGAATGAACACTAAATATCAGTTGACATCTCTCTTGTTTTCTCCTTCAAAAACTGTGTAATAAATATGTGATACATTGGCTGGGCGCGGTGGTTCATACCTGTCATCCTAACACTTTAGGAGGCTGAGGCAGGCAGATTGTTCAAGACCAGCCTGGGAAACATGGTGAAACCCTGTCTCTACTAAAAAATACAAAATCATTATAATAATAATAAAATTGACCGGGTGTGGTGGTGTGTGCCTGTAATCTCAGTCACTTGGGAGGCTGAGAATCGCTTGAACCCAGGAGGCAGAGGTTGTAGTGAGCCCGAATCATGAGCCTGGGTGACGAACGAGACTCTGTCTCAAGAAAGAAAAAGAAAAAAGAAAGAAAATAAGAAAAGAAAATATGTGACACATCTCTGTTGGGAAGTGTCCTTTTGGGATTTCCCTAAAGCAGGAGTCTGCAAACTATGGCCCACCTCTTGTTTTAGTACAGCCTTTCAACTAAGAATAGTTTTCAAAAATATTATTAGGTGGTTGAAAAAAATCAAAAGATGGCTAATTACATGAAATTCCAATACCAGTGTTTATAAATAAAGTTTTATTTGAACAAAGCATACCCATTGCTCTCCCTATTGTGTATTGCTTCTCCAGTGCTACAATGACACAGTACAGGCCTTATGACAGAGACTATATGTCTCACAGAGTTTAAATTACATATTGTGAATTCCTTTACAGAGTAACTCTGGTGACCACTGATCTAAAGATGTTTAGGCAATAGCTGGTTTATGTCCTAGAAATCAGTATCTAACACTTTTATCCTATTCTGCCCTTATTGTGCCAAAAATAAATCAAGCAATGAAAGAGTAGTAACTGCCACTCTCAATTTGAGCAAAATAAAGTTCATGAGCTAACAGTAAAATTTCAAAGAAGAAACAAAATCAGCATAGTTTGTCTTTCAAAATGAAACAAACAAAGAAATACAAAATCTTGGATAAATTAACATTTCTATTCAGATAAAAGCATCAGAATCTGGGCGTTAAGAATCTCTTTCTGTTAGCAAATATACTGTTTGGCTATGGCCTGCAAAACTATCTAAACAACAAACTAGAAACCAAAATAGCCAAGTTGGAAGGTACAGATAATCCTACTAATAAAAAGAACACCTTTTAGAAAGAGAATTCTTATTTGGTATCACTGGACACATCTGTATAACATTTTATTGGAGAGATACATAATGGATTATCTAAATTAAGTCTAGATGTCAAAAACTATTTCACATTCTCCTTGTAGGTAAATCCATTAATAATAAACATTATTGAACCAAAAAACTAAAACTTCTGATTTTGCAGCATCGTCCCATCTCAGCTGATTCCAAATGGACATTTTACTGATACCCTAGATTCATGTGCATGACAAATACTAAAGAACTGTGGTAGATGGCACTTGGGAAATTAATTCTTGAAGACATGGGATCAAATCTTAAATCTATCACTCTGTAGTTTTTTGGTTTTAGCAAGTTACCTAGCTTATCCATTGTATTTATATATGTTCAAAATAGAGATATTAAATGTACCTGTTGTGAAAACTAAGTTAAAAAGTAAAAATAATAAATATGAGAAAATGTTCTATAAAGAGTAACAAATGCCATGATTTTAATTAAAAAATACAAACATTGGAGAGATCCAAGATGGCCGATTAACAACAGCTCAGGATTGTAGCTCCCAGTGAAAGCGCAGAGAGCGAGTGGACGCCGCACTTTCAGACGAATTTTTGTTGCTCACAGACTAGGAGATTCCCGGCGGAGGAGCCACACGGGTCGCCAGTGCGACTTTTTTGGGCGGCGCGGCTATTTTGCCGGCGCCCCAGCACGGCGCTTCTCGGCGCGGAGTATACGGGACGACTCCGGCTCGGCTGGTCCCGTCCCCACAAGGAGAACAGCAATTGGAAGCGCTGAGGACTGAGAGTTTCACAGTAAGCAC
>CAUYLG010042971.1:0-17789 GCA_963573385.1 Cacajao melanocephalus
AACCCCATTTCTCCAAAAAATACAAAAATTAGCTGGGCATGGTGGGGGGCATCTGTAATCCCATAGTCCCAGCTACTTGGGAGGCTGAGGCAGGAGAACTGCTTGAACCTGGGAGGCAGAGGTTGCAGTGAGCCAAGATCACACAACTGCCATCCAGCCCTGCAGCCTGGGAGAGAGAGCAAGACTTTGTCTTAAAAAAAAAAAAAAGTAGATTTAAATGCAAAGTATACTACTATGATTCTGAAAAAAGCTATGGTCCCTCCGGCTAATTCTTTCTAGCTCAATAAATTCATCAATTTGATCAATTTTCTTGGTGATAAATTGTGACGGATGATAGTTACTGACACTTCATAAGTAGAGAACTGGTTGTGGTTTCTAATTTTATATGATTTTAAATCATCTTGTACTTTTTCCAAAAATATACACTAACATACCACTAAGACTTTGCATGTATTTTCAGTATATTTACAAAGTCCTTGAAGTCCACCCTGGTAATAGTATAGTACTACTAGTAGTGTTGTTACTACTATTACTATCGCTATTACAATTGTTACTACTGCCGCTGAAGTAACTACTATCTTCTAGGCCCTTTTCCAAGAATATGAGTAGATGGTCTCGTTTAAGATTTGTTAAGCATTTTACAGAACAGTATTAGTGCAATGTGCCTATGTATTTCTGTATGTTTCTACATTCAATGATATATAGATACATATGCATGTTTCATAGGGAGGAAGAAATGAAGGCATCCGATTTTCTGAAAATTATTTTCTCAGCTGGTTTGCAATTACACAATTACTATTCTGAGTTCCTCCAAGGATATTGAGGGAAATTGTATGTAAGATTTTTATTTGCATGTGCTCATTACCGTCATGAAAATTTTCATCAACACCAATGAGCCATATACATTTGTGGAAGTGATTTACCCCTTTTACAGCTCAGTCTGACTGCAAGCTTCCCAACACATCTGTCATGAGGCAATTGAATGCATTTTACATATGGGATCATTCCCATATGACTATGTGGGTGGTAAAGAAATGCTGAGATAATATGTGATGGCATCGATTTTGCTCAACAGGATCAGTTTTCTATAGCAAGACCTTGCCATTCACAGCAAGCATGGTCTCATCTTTTCCAAAAAAAGAAAAATGATGATGTGATATATGTTTCTCTTCTAGCGGTCCCTTGCCCCAGTATTGAAGCTCAGCTCTCAGAACATGTCATCTGGAGGCTGGTTTCAGGATCCTTGAATGAGTTCGGTGCTCAAGTATTGCTGAGCTGCAGTCCTGGTTACTACTTAGAGGGCCGGAGGCTCGTGCAGTGCCAGGCCAATGGGACGTGGAACACAGGAGAAGAGAGGCCAAGCTGTCGAGGTGAGCAAGAAGGGATGCACCCCCAAGTGACACAGCATCCTAGGTTTTTCTAGATGCCTCCTGTCAATGATGAGCTCCTCTAGGGGAGCTATCATCTATCATAGTCCTGTAGATCAAAAGTACAACCAAATGGCATGTATTTTCATTACAATGGTGAATCTGTATTGTCATGTGATATACTTAAACCACATTGTTGCTGGATTAGGCATTTGATGTTGTCTTTTACTTGTTAATGATCTATTTTTCAAATGTTATTTCAAATATTTCAAATCGGCTCAAAGACAAATACAAGCCTAGGTGTAAAAAGGTAACTCTTACTACTTAGGCTACTCAAGAGTTCTAATTAGGATCTGGGGAAATAGCATTAATGCTGAAGATACTGTGTTCTCAAATAATGACTGTCTTCAAAAAGGAGATGATTCTTCTCTTAGGTACAAGATAAGCAGTTAAAGCTTTGAGTTTCACATTAAATATGAATAAATAGAAAAATTAAAAAATGCTAGTATTGTTCAGATCCCTCTGATTCAGATGTAATATAAAATCTTTACTTGATTATACACAGAAAATTATGCATAAAAACTAGTTACAACAGTGTACATTTTATAAAATAGAGTAAGAATACATCAGAATAAGAAATGAAAAGACAAAAGCATGAATGTTTCACTCTTTGATAATTTTAATTCAACTTTTAATAGAACAAATGTTAATGAAACACATACCACAAACTCTTTACCAGGAACACAAAGATAAATCAGGAAGTATTGCTGACCTCAAGGAGCTTAAAGTTTTCATAATCATAATGAACATGGTCCCTGTTTCTCCAAGATAGCCCTGCCTGAAGCCTATTTTCCAGGGTGCTTATTAATAATTTCCTGTTGCTCTGAACTGTGTCCTGGTTTCGGCCGTTAATGACATAGTCACTGAGTTTGCGATGGCATTCCTCTCTATCACACCTTTGCCACTTAGTAAATGCCCCACTTCCCCATATCCTTGCCAGTCATGCAGAGATGTATTAATCTTTGCAAGTCAGTTTGTCACCTGGAGATTCCAGAATTATTACCAGGAAGGAGAGATTAAGAGAAAGATTCAGAAACACAAACCTTTGACTATTTTAGACTCTTCCAGCCAACATTTTGTCTATTTCAAACCAAAAATAGGATCTTAAAAGACAGACGCCCATTAACTCCTCAGGGGTGGGGTTTTACAAGGGGCTTCTGCAGCTGCCACAGCATAGTACAGCCTTTTCTTGTCTCCCTAATTTCCCAGGGATGCCCAGCTATGGCGTCCTTGTCTGCCCAGAACAGGGTCATGCTAACTGGTGTTTGCTGTGCGGCAGTCTTCCATGTTCACAGCTCAAACATCATTCCAGAAGAATTTTCATGTACAATGGAGAGCCTTCTATTTAAGGGAATGTTAGCAAAATCCTCATTCCTGAACTAAACTGGTTAGTAGCAAGGCATTAATCTCATTTTGGGGAAGAAAGCAAAGTTAGAACTCTGCTTTCCTGGAACAGTGTTTCTGCCTCCAGCCTCTGAAATTCTGTAAAATCTGTTTCCCTGACTCTAGTTTTATATATTGTATTCTGGTGTTTCTGACTTGGAGTGCAGTCCAGACACAACCACTACACATAACTTATCTTCACATATCCAGTTGTCTCAGGCCACACACTTGTTTCATAAATTGTCAGCTGTTTGTTGACTTGCAGGCTGGGCATGAGCTGTTTTGTCACACTTTGCTGTTTGTCTCTTGAATGTCTTCATGTATACGTGGCATTTTCCAGAGTCACTGGATTCCCACTGAAATTATTGTTGGCTTCAAAACAAGTGTTTTTATTAATGTTTGTAGCTCAGGTTCTGACAATTGGCCAGGAGGAGTCCGTTTCACATAGCTTTCTTAACTGGTCCCTCTAACATCTCTGAAATCGTCCTTGTTTTATCATAAAAACAGGAAGTCCTGTGGTTATCTGGAATTTTTCTTACCCAAACACATTGCTCTCCAAAGATCCCTGGCATCTTTTAGTGGAGAGTGGTATCATGAAACCAAATCTATGCCAGGGTAATGCAGTGTATTGTGCACATCGTCAGTGAGGTAGGGAAAGTTGACATGGAGTTTATTGTTACTTTTGTGACCAAGCTAAAATTTTCTGTTGGTCTTTTTTCCCTAAAAAGTCCTGATATTGATATTGCCAATTTATTCTTGTATCTACTGATTTGTTTTAAAAAACTGTACTGATAAAGAGTTTGTCAATCTTTTTCTTTCTGGAGCATAGATGTGCCATCTAGGATGTCGTAGTGCTTTACTTTTTGTTTAAATTGGATGGTCTCTAACAGTTTAAAAGCCTTAATGGCCCCTTTCTCATCTTGGAAATGGCATCAGAGTACTAGAAACCCCTTTACTAAGGTCATTTAGTAGACCTTGTATGGAAGGGATACCCCAGCCTCTTTGAAAGCAACTGTTCTCTGGGATTTTCATAAAATTTTTATTTTTAAAATTTGAGGATGTGTGCTAGTTATTGATTGCTGCGAAACTAGTGACCACATGCTTAGGACCTTATAATACAGATTTGCTACAGCCCAGCTTCCAGGTTCAGATACCTGGCACATTTTGGCTCGATCCTCTGCTCACAATCTCACTGGGCTGAGTTCATGGTGTTGACAGGGCTGGAGATCCAGTGAGGTCCAGTGAGGTTCTGATAAACTTCCCAAGAAAGCATGGTTCATGGGCAGAGTTTATGTCCTTGTGGCTGTGTGGCTGAGGACTTTATGTCATTGCTGCTGATGGGGAAATAGTAAGCTCCTGGCCCTGCGTCCCCCACCCCACCAGGCCCTCTCCTGAGTCCCATGTCTCTGACTTCACGAAGGACTCAGTTCCTGGTAAGGACTCCCCTCCCCCAGAACATTTCCATCCAGATAATCTTATTTTTTATTAACTCAAAGTCACCTGACTCCCAACATACTCAGAGTTCTGTCCTCACTCAAGGGGAGAGGATTTGAGATGTCTTGACCCAGGGGTGGGACACTTAGGGACTACCCTCAAATACTGTCTACCACTAGACCCTAAAGAACTTTTCATAACTATGTCATACATTAAAAACAATTATTATTTTAAAATTTCATTTGTTAATTCATTTACATTAAAACTGATACAATTCTACAGGTGTATTAATTTAAAATAACATGTCAATTACATGCTTACATAGGTAACACATTTTTATGAACAATAAGGATTCATTTTCAAACAAAGCAAAAATTAATGTAAAGAGGGTTGTATCGTTTTAAAATTTTTCAAAGCTCCTTAATGTGTGGCTTAATAGAGGATGGCTGGATTCTCATAGCATCTTCTGCACTAACTTTGTCCAAGTTTGTTGTTTTGGTTGAGATATGAAAAATAAAATATATTGACGGTTGCTATCATAGTGATTGGAAAGGAAGATGCTTATTGATGCCTAAAACAATATCAGAGATGCCCAGGAGTTCCTGGATTCCATTCTTAGAAGAGCTGTTTGAGAATAACACCATGAAATACACACAAATTTTAGGGCACATGTATCTATGGCAAAGGCAGGTAATAAAGCAGTGGAGGAAACAATACGAAGAACAGTTGTCTCATGTTTCCCTCCAACATGGATTTTCATGAGTACTAGTGTTATCTATGTATTGTTCACAACCAGGCTTAGCACAATATTCAATATTATTGCTTTTATTTACTTGGGACAAATATTTAGTTCCTCAATATGGTAACCATCTACTGTCTTGAAAGTCACTTAATAATATCAGAAAAAACACAGGCAATATAATGTTGAGAATTACACCACCTTTAAAACTTTGCTCCCCCAAAAGAAAATGAAAAACACAACTTTTAAAAATTTAAGATGTAGGCCAGGTACAGTGGCTCAGCACTATGGGAGGCCAAGGCGAGTGGATCACCTGAGGTCACAAGTTTGAGACCAGCCTGATCAACATGTGAAACCCTGTCTCTACTGAAAAATACAAAAACTACCCCAGCTTGGTGGCATGCACCTGTAACCCCAGCTACTTGGGAGGCTGAGGCAGGAGAATTGCTTGAACCCAGGAGGTGGGGGTTTTAGTGAGCTGAGATCACACCACTGCAATCCAGCCTGAGCAACAGAGCGAGACTGTCCCCTCAACAGCAACAACGACAACAAAAATTAAAATGTAAACCATTTCTGGGATCCACAAGAAAAAGAAATCAAAAAATACATGAATTTATTTTTGCTGTAACATAATTTAATTTCATGTTATGCTTAAATTACATTTATCTCTCATGTTTCCTACTTTGCCAGCACACACACACACACACACAAACAAAACACACCATGAATCCTGGTAATAGTATAATTTACCATTAAGTAAGTGTGTAATAAACCCCAGGAAATTAAACCATAATTTAATTTCTTAAAGTAACGAAAATTACACATTTTTGTAAGGGCAATTTTCCGCACTGCGGTAGCTTCTTCACAGAAGAAACACAGTGTCACTGTCCACATTGTTTTGGATCAGGACCAACAGAATCTTCAACGGTAGCATCACCCAAATCATGATCCAGCTGAGGAGCAGGCATTTTCAATTTTTTTTTTTTTGACTGCCCGGGGTTCATGTTAGAGTGGCCCTGCTCATAAGATCTCCTAGAACTTAAATGTTTTCAGTTACTTATTTGCTTAGGAGCTGGAAATGTTAGGCTTTCCCTTTCTGCTTGTCCAGTTAGCTCCAGATGTAGAGGTGAGCCTTGATTACATAGTAATCACACTAACAATAACTGTGAATCAGCTGAGAAATTCACCAATTTTGGAAAGGTTTGTACTATTCTAACTCCAGGCTATTCTAATATGTCCCTAGAGAAAAACCCAGGTCTCCATGAGCAAACAGACAGGAGACTATAGTCTCACCTTAAACAGTAAGCTCTGCAGTCTAGTCCTTCAAGGGATAATAGAAAATTATAATTTAATATCTAGGGGTGCCTGAACACCTTCCTAGCACAAAGTTGTTACACAAATAGAAGCCTATTATATTATTACTTTTGTTGTTTGAATTATTGTATATATTTAAAAAGAAAAACATTTCTCACAGAAATCCGTGAATCACACACAAAAAAATTACCTTTGCATTTTACATTTTATACACCCACACTGACTCAGTGAGCTACACTGGAATTTTGTAATATTATAGATATTCAATGAACATGGCATGAATTCTGGATGGTACATCTTTTCTAAGTGCTTATTTAAGAGTTATCTTGGGAGATTGCTGGCAAGATGGCCAAATAGGAACACCTCCAGTGCGCAGCTCCCAGCAAGATCAACACAGAAGGTGGGTGATCTCTGCATTTCCAACTGAGGTACCTGGTTCATCTCACTGCGACTGGTTGGACAGTGGGTGCAGCCCAAAAAAGGCAAGCTGAAGCAGGGTGGGGCATCACCTCACCCAGGAAGTGCAAGAGGCTGGAGAACTCCCTCTCCTTGCCAAAGGAAGCCATTAGGGACTGTTCTTGGCCCTCCGGCCCAGATACTGTGCTTTTCCCACAGTCTTCACAACCCACAGACCAGGATCTTCCCTCCCGTGCCTAAAATACCCGTGCCCCAGGTTTCCAGCACCAAACTGGACAGCCATTGTTTGGAAAGACTCTGAGCTAGCCACAGCAGGTTTTTTTTTTTTTTTTTTTGTCATACCCCAGTGGTGCCTAGAACACCAGTGAGACAGACCCATTCACTCCCCTGAAAAAGGGGGCTGAAGCCAGGGAGCCAAGTGATCTGGCTTGGCAGGTCCCACCCCCACAAAGACAAGCAAGCTAAGATCCACTGGCTGGAAATTCTCACAGCCACCACAGCAGTCTGAGATCAACCTGGGACTTTTGAGTTCAGTGGGGGGAGGGGTATCCACCATTGCTGAAGCTCAAGTAGGTGTTTTTAACCTCACCTGTGTAAACAAAGTCACCAGGAAGTTCAAACAGGATGGAACTCAACACAGATCAGCAAGGTCTCTGCATGCAGACTGTGTCACTAGACTCCCTCCCTGATGGGCAGGACATGTCTGAAAAAAGGCAGCAGCCCATCAGGAACTTATAAATAAAGTTCCCAACTTCCTATGACAGATCATCTGAGAAAAGGGTTGGTTATGGGTACAGCTTCAGCAGACTTCAATGTCCTTCCCTGGCAGCTCTGAAGAGAGCAGCAGATTTTCCAACATAGCTTTCGAACTCTGATAAGAAATAGACTGCCTCATCAAGTGGCTCTTTGACCCCCGTGTATCCTGACTGGGAGAAACCTCCCTGTAGGGGCCAACAAATACCTCATATAGGGCAGCCAGTACCAGCCACCGCAAAAACACACCAAACTGTAAAGTCCATCAACACTATGAAGAAACTGCATCAACTAACGGGCAAAACAACCGCTAGCATTATAATGGCAAGATCAAATTCACACATAAGAATATTAACCTTAAATGTAAATGGACTTAATGCCCCAATTAAAAGACATAGACTGGCAAATTGGATAAAGAGAAGAGACCCATTGGTGTGCTGTATTCAGGAGACCCATTGCACCTCTAAAGACACACATAGGCTCAAAATACAAAGATAGAGAAAGATTTACCAAGCAAATGGAAAGCAAAAAAATGAAATAAAATAAAAAATAAAAAAAGCAGGTGTCGCAATCCTATTTTCTGATAAAACAGACTTTAAACCAACACAAATCAGAAGAGACAAAGAAGGGCATTACATAATGGTAAAGGGATCAATGCAACAAGAGGAGCTAACGATCCTAAATATATATGCACCCAATACAGGAGCACCCAGTTGCATAAAGCAAGTTCTTAACAACTTACAAAGAAACTTAGACTCTCACCCAATAATAGTGGGAGACTTTAACACCCCACTTAGATCAATGAGACAGAAAATTAACAAGGACATCCAGGACTCTAACTCAGATCTGGACCAAGCAGACCTAACAGACATCTACAGAACACTCCACCCTAAATTTACAGAATATGCATTCTTCTCAGCACCACATTGCACTTATTCTAAAAACCTGACTACATAATGAGAAGTAAAACACTTCTGAGCAAATACAAATGAACAGAAATCATAACTAACAGTCTTTCAGACCACAGTGCTATCAAATTAGAACTCAGGATTAAGAAACTCACTCAAAACCGCACAACTACATGGAAACTGAACAACCTGCTCCTGAATGACTACTGGATAAATAATGAAATGAGCGCAGAAATAAAGACGTTCTTGAAACCAGTGAGAATGAAGACACAATGTACCAGAATCTCTGGGACACATTTAAAGCAGTGAGTAGAGGGAAATTTATAGCACTTAATGTACACAAGAGAAATGAGGAAAGATCTAAAATTGACACCCTAACATCAGAATTAAAACAACTAAGGAGCAAGAATGAATTCAAAAGCTAGCAGAAGACAAGAAATAACTAAGATCAGAGGAGAACTGAAGGAGATGGAGACTAAAGCAACAAAAAAAAAGACAAAAAAAAAAAAATCAATGAATCCAGGAGCTGTTTTTTTTTTTTAATCAACAAAATAGGTAGACCATTAACAAGACCAATAAAGAAGAAAAGAGAGAAGGATCAAACAGATGCAATAAAAAATTATAAAGGGGACATCAACACCGATCCCACAGAAATACAAACTACCACCAGAGTATACTATAAACACCTCTATGCAAATAAACCAGTAAATCTAGAAAAAATGGGTAAATTTCTGGACACTTACACTGTCTCAAGACTACACCAGGAAGAAGTCGAAATCCCGGAATAGACCAATAACAAGGTCTGAAATTGAGATAGCAATTAATAGCCTACTAACCAAAAAAAGCTGAGGACCAGAGAGGTTCACAACTGAATTCTACCAGCAGTACAAAGAGAAGCTCGTACCATTTCTTCTGAAACTACTCCAAACAATACAAAATGAGAGAATCCTCTTTAACTCATTTTATCAGTCCAACATCATCCTGTTACCAAAACCCGGCAGAGACACAACTAAAAAAGAAAATTTCAGGCCAATATCCATGACAAACATTGGTGTGAAAATCTTCAGTTAAGATACTAGCAAACCGAATCCAACAGCACATCAAAAACCTTATCCAACACGAACAAGTTGGCTTTATCCCTGGGATGCAAGGCTGGTTCAACATACACAAATGAATAAACATAATCTATCACATAAACAGAACCAAAGACAAAAACTGCATATATACCTCAATAGCTGCAGAGAAAGCCTCTGACAAAACTCAACAACCTTTCATGCTAAAAACTCTCAATAAAGTAGGTATTGATGGTATGCATCTTCAAACAATAAGAGCTATTTATGACAAACCCACAGCCCATTCATGCTGAATGGGCAAACACTGGAAGCATTCTCTTTGAAAACCAGCACAGAACAAGGATGCCCTCTCTCACCATTTCTATTCAACATAGTATTGGAAGTTCTGGCCAGGGCAATCAGGCCAGAAAAAGAAATAAATAGTATTCAAATAGGTAAAGAGGAAGACAAATTGTCTCTATTTGCAGATGACATGGTTGTATATTTAGAAGACTCCATCATCTCAGCCCAAAATCTCCCTAAGCTGATAGCAACTTCAGCAACGTCTCAGGACACAAAAATCAATGTGCAAAGATCATAAGCATTTCTATTAACCAGTAACAAACAGAAAGCCAAATCATGAGTGAACTCCCATTCACAATTGCTACAAAGAATAAAATACCTAGGAATACAACTAACAAGGGATGTGAAGGACCCTTCAAGAACTACAAACCACTGCTCAAGAAAAAAGAGAGGGCACAAACAGATGTAAAAAGATTCCATGCTCATAGGGTAGGAAGAATCAGTATCAAGAACATGGCCATACTGCTAAAAGTAATCTATAGATTCAATGCTATCCCTATCAAGCTACCATTAACCGTCTTCACAAAATTGGAAAAAAAAAACACCTTAAATTTCATATGATACCAAAATAGAACCCACATAGCCAAGACAATCCTAAGCAAAAATATTTAATAAAAAAAATTTTTTTTTAAAAAAAGCTGGAGGCATCACACTACCTGACTTCAAACTACAGTAATAAAAACAGCGTGGTACTGGTACCAAAACAGAGATATAGACCAATGGAATAGAACAGAGGCCGCTGAAATAACCCCACACAACTACAACCATCTGATCTTTGACAAACCTGACAAAGACAAGCAATGGGGAAAGGATTCCCTGTTCAATAAATGGTGCTGGGAAAACTGTCTGGCCATATGCAGAAAGCTGAAACTGGATCCCTTCCTTACACCTTTTACAAAAATTAACTCAAGATCGATTAAAAATTTAAAACTAAGACCTGACACCATAGAGACCCTAGAAGAAAATCTAGGCAATATCATTCAGAACATAGGCATAGGCAAAGACTTCATGACTAAAACACCAAAAGGAGTGGCAACAAAAGCCAAAATAGAAAAATGGGATCTAATCAAACTAAAGAGCTTCTGCACAGCCAAAGCAATTATCATTAGAGTAACCCGGCAACCAAGAGAATGAGAAAGTATTTTTGTAATCTACCCATTTGACAAAGGGCTAATAACCAGAGTCTACAAAGAATTTAAACAAATTTACAAGAAGAAAACAACCCCATCAAAAAGTGGGCAAAGAATATGAACAGAGATTTCTCAAAAGGAGACATTTATGCAGCCAACAAACATATGGAAAAAAAACCTCATCAATACTGGTCATTAGAGATATGCAAATCAAAACCACATTGAGATACCATCTCACACCAGTTAGAATGGCAATCATTAAAAAATCGGGAGACAACAGATGCTGGAGAAATAGGAACGCTTTTACACTGTTGGTGGGAGTATAAATTAGTTCAACCATTGTGGAAGACAATGTGGCAATTCCTCAAGGATCTAGAACTAGAAATACTATTTGACCCAGCAATCTCATTACTAGGTGTATACCAAAAGAGTATAAATCATTCTATTATAAAGACACATGCACACGTAGTGTGTGTGTGTGTGTGTGTGTGTGTGTGTGTGTGGCACTATTCATAAGAGCAGAGACTTGGAACCAACTCAAATGCCCATCAGTGATATACTGGATAAAGAAAATGTGGCACATATATACCATGGAATACTATGGAGCCCTAAAAATGGATGAGTTCATGTCCTGAAGCTGGAAACCATCATTCTCAGCAAACTGATGCAAGAACAGAAAACCAAACACCACATATTCTCACTCATAAGTGAGTGTGGAACAATGAGAACACATGGACACAGGGATGGGAGCATCACACACAAGGGCCTGTCGGGGGTGGGTGTATGGGTCTAGGGGAGGGATAGCAGTGGGGTGGGGGGCCAGGGGAGGGATAGCATTAGGATAAATACCTAATGTGGATGACGGGGTGATGCATGCAGCAAACCACCATGGCACGTGTGTACCTATGTAACAAACCTGCACTTTCTGAACAGGTACCCCAGAACTTAAAGTATAATAATTTTTTAAAAAGTTATTTTTAATTTGACATCATTCAAACTGTGAAATGGGCAGGCTGGTGTTGAAAGATCTCCTGTTTGTTACTAGAGGCAGGCCTGGATTGATCATTAAACTTACAGGAGCCTGTGTTTATCAGCAGATGTATTTCATTTATATCCGAGGAAACCAGAGAAGGCACTGTCATTCCATTCCATTGTCAGAGTGGACATCAGACATCACTCAGAACTACCTACCACTGAATTTTCTTGATAATATTCTCAGAAGTAAATGCCCAGCTCACATCAAATAACTCTAGTCACAGCCCATTTCCCCAGAGACAGCCGATTTCATGTTTGAACATTTTCACTTTGATCGAGGCTTCCTATTGACATATCCAGTGATTGATGGTGGCTCTATCCCTCAAGGCCTAATAAAACAATTCCTGACTCTGGTCTACACAGAGTACCTTCATGTATTTGCAAACAATCGTTATGAGTCCTCTGAGCCTTTTATTCATGGTAAAGAGACCCTCCTTGCTCATGCATTTCCTTGCCAGCTGTTTATTCTTCATGGAGGTCTGCATGTTCATTGGGCTTTTTTTTCAGCTACAATGTGTTTGAGAAGCCCTACTCTTGGGTTTATGTTTGTTTATTACAGTCGTAAGTAATATCCATATTTCTGATAGGAGTACTGTCCTTACAGGTATGAGAACTGATCTGTCACAATACAAGTTTTTTTAAGTAGACATATTTCAACATGAATATAATCATAGAATTGAAGGAACAACAAAAAAAGAGACGTTACTGTGGGAAGAGAGGGAGGTGGCTTGGAATCCCCACGGGCAGTGAGAAAACACACTGTGGATGTGGGATTGCAGGAGCATTCTGGGTGCTGTGGACACACTTTTAATGAAATGGAAAAAAAAAGGAAACTTAAATTCATTTTTAGAAACTTGAGAGGAAAAAGAACATGAAAATAAGGCTTTCCCTTTGATGTTTGACAAAGCCTATTTTTAGTAGTGAGGAGCTCCCCACTTTCAATCAGACAAGATTTCCGAGTTGTTCTTGCCATCTTTATTAAAGCATTGAGTTTACTACCATACAAGGAAATTCTGGGTCTGAAATTCTATTATTCAGCTACTGAAAAGCTAAAAGTTTGCTCCATTACTTCTTCTTTATAATTGAGTAAATGTTGTTAGAGGACAAACTTAAAATGGTTTTGTCACCATAATACTTTTAACAGAGGTTTCAAGAATAGAAACAGATGTATGAGCAGAGGGAGGTGTTCTTGCTGCTCTACCACTGAAGGCGAAGGTGCGCTGAAACTTCCATGTGGAATTCGACTCAGACCTCATTGTTATATAACGGTTTCTCTGACAAGCATGGAAGTTTCAAGACAAGATCCAATTATCTTAAATTGCTACAAATGGATCTTTAAATATCATAGTTCAAGAAGTTAACACTATGCTTGGGAAAAGGCTGAATGAAAAGTTCTTAACAAATTGTAAAAGTCTAAATCCTACATGAATTCAGTGACATTTGGTAAACATATTAGCATATCACTAAATGCATATGCTATGACACTGAGAAAGTTTAGCAATCCCCAAAGTTAATAAACCATGGAGGCTCTCTCAGTAACAATCACGTGCTGGTCAGGATGGACTCTTGAGTTGAACTTCCCAATATCTGACAGAGCCTCCAATAGAAAACAGTGAGTCTGGCTGTGTCTGTCTTAACATTTGAAATAGAGCCTAGGTTTTCCTATCATATCATGGAGTAAAGACAGCTTAATTAAAAGGCCTGGGGATTTGGGAACGCCAAGGTGGGAGGATCGCTTGAGTCCAGGAGTTCCAGACCAGCCTGGACAACATAGGGAGACCCCCATCTCTATAAAAATTAAATTAAAAAAAATAGCTAATCATGGTGGTGCCCATGTCCCAAGCTACTTGGGAGGCTGAGACAGAAGGATCACTTGAACTCGGGAGGTCAGGGCTGCTGCTGGAAGCTACAAATGCGCCACTGCACAGCAACCTGAGCAGCAGAGCAAGACTCTGTCTCCATAAGCAACAACAAAACGGCTGGTTTCAGTGGTACACGCGTAATTTTATTTTCCTCACTTAAATTATCTTAAAGGTTTTTCTAACTTTAATTCAATTGACTCAATAGGTCCTGATTTATTATTTTACTTTTAGCTAACCCTGTTTGAGCTTGCTTATTGTGCAAGTGATGGCTTCTATTTGAACTTAATGTAGAAGCCTGTGCAATAGGAACGATTATCAACTCATAACAGGGACCAGAGACAGGAAATTGGCCAATGCCACCTGGCTTGTGCATGGCAGAACCAGGCCTGACCCTGGGTAGCCTGCAGCCAGAATCTAGGTTCTTCGGCGCTGTATTTTACTGTCTCATATGATTTACTGTAAATGAGAAGGAACTCAATGTTTGCCACTGCAGGCAGCACCTAAGCACCCTATGTATCAGTGCTCATCTGGCACTCCTACATTTGCTTTGAATAGCTTTTCTTACAGGTTCACTCTTAACTGTTTAAAACGTATTTAAGCCTCTGGTGACAGGTTGGCCTGGATACACTTGTGATTTCCTCCCTCCCCCGAGATGCTATGATTTCCTGTGCTCAAGTGTTTATAGACCTGAAGAGCAGAGATTTAACTGGTGTGGTTAGAATATGTAATAAGGGTAACCATTAATTTATTTCCCAAACTATAGTAATTTCATTGGTGAAAATGGACATGATCAATAACTGAGCTGAGACAGCAAGTGTAAACATGGAGCACAGGGTCAGCCTATCAACGCCCACTTAAGGTCTAGTTTATATGCACGTTTTAATTTTTGGAAAGTCTCTAAATGCCCTGGGTAGTCAGCAGTCTTATGGAGCTCATGATCCCAACAAATTGTGCAAGTATCTAAAACAACAAACTGACCAATGCTATTTGCATTCAGAAGTCTTCGATTTTAATACCACACTACTTTGTCCCAGCTGATTGGCTTTGGTAAACAAAATTGGCATTCCTTATTTCCTGATAGGCTCATGAGGCTTCTAGTAATTACTACTATGTAATTCTTGCGATTGATATGGACATAAAGGTAAAGATATAGACAATTTATTTGATGGATATGCCTTGCATGAATGTTTTGTATACTGCTTATTTTTTCAAGAATGATTCACCTATACCTGTCAGAATGAAAACAACAACAACATCAATGGGTCAAGGTGTGGTGGCTCACACCTGTAATCTCAGCACGTTGGGAGGTTGAGGCGGGTGGATCACTTGAGATCAGGAGTTTGAGATCAGACTGGCCAACATGGCAAAACCCCATCTCTACTAAAAATAGAAAAATTAGAATGGTGTGGTGGCAGGTGCCTGTAATTCCAGCTACTTGGGAGGCCCAGGCCGGAAAATCACTTGAACTTGGGAGGCAGATGTAGCAGGGAGCCAGGATAGTGCCAGGGCACTCCAGCCTGAGTGACAGAGTAAGACTCTTTCTCAATGACAACAAAAATTAATGGGTAACTGGAGGAATCTAGAATATTTTGGAATCCACTTTAAGCTTTTAGGTCTGTTTCAAGGACATAAAGATGGAAAATTAAGCTTCTTAGGTGACTGGTCTATCCAGCCCTAAGAAGATATCCCTCATCCATATTCTTAGTGAAAATTAAGACTAAAAATAGGTTGTGTGTGTTTTTAAAGCACAGGAATAATCTGTATACCTGAATTGATGTGTACTTTTTTTTTTCTTTTTTTCCACCTTCTAGTTATCTCATGTGGAAGCCTTTCCTTTCCCCCAAATGGCAACAAGATTGGAACGCTGACAGTTTATGGGGCCACAGCTATATTTACGTGTAACACCGGCTACACACTCGTGGGATCTCATGTCAGAGAGTGCTTGGCAAATGGGCTCTGGAGTGGCACTGAAACTCGATGTCTGGGTAAATTAATCTATGTTCTGGGACTTATTTAATTCAAATGAACCTTAGATTACAGCTGTGTAACACATATGACTTTTTACTGTAATGTTTTTTCTTTGAGTAAAGAGATTTGTTTTTAATCCAAGCAATAAATGAAAGTCATATATTGCCCTAAGTGCCATAAAGGCAGTTTTACAAGAGTGCTGAGAATATAACTACACTCCAATGCTATCGTGATTTTAGGACATACAAAAATGAATTTCAAAAACATTGTACATTTTATGTTTTTAAAATTTTTTAAATTAAGTCAGTGAATTGAAGTTATATTCACCCAAATTGATATAAGTACAGTGAATTATGTAAAATGGTATGTATTGGCCCCTGGGCAAGATGGCCAAGTAGGAACAGCTCTGGTGTACAACTCCTGGCGAGACTGATGCAGACGATGGGTGACTTCCACATTTCCAACTGAGGTACCTGGTTCATCTCATTGGGACTGATTGGACAGTGGGTGTAGCACAAGGAGAGTGAGCCCTAAAGCAGTGTGGGACATTGCCTCACCTGGGAAGTGCAAGGGGCTAAGGAACTCCCTCCCCTAGCCAAGGGAAGCCTTTAGGGACTGTTTCCTGCACTCAGGCTCAAATACTGCACTTTTCCCATGGTCTTCACAACCTGCAGACCAGGAGATTCCCTCTGGTACCTGTACAACCACCAGGGCCCTGTGTTTCCAGCAGAAAACTGGGTGGCCATTTGAGTAGAAACCAAGCTAGCTGCAGCAGGTTTTTGTTTTTTTTTTTTCATACCTCAGTGGTGCCTGGACACCAGCAAGACAGAACTCTTCACTCCCCTGTAAAGGGGGCTGAAGCGGGGGAGCACAGTGGTCTGGCTCTGCAGGTCCCACTTCCATGGAGACCAGCAAGCTAAGATCCACTGGTTTAACATACTGGCAGTCTGCACAGCAGTCTGAGCTTCATCTGGGATATTCCAGCTAAGTGAAGGGAGGGGAGTTTGCCATTGCTGAGGCTCCAGTAGGCAGTTTCAACCCCATAGTGTAAGCAGAGCTACTGGGAAATCTGAGCTGGGTGGAGCCCAACACAGCTTAGCAGCTGCAGGCACTGTCTCACTAGATGTCCTTGCTGTGCAGGGCATCTCTGAAAAAAGGTACCAGCCAGTCAGGGACTTATAAACAAAACTCCCACCTTCCTGAGACGGAACACCTGGGAAAGGGGCAGTTGTAGGTATAGCTTCAGCAGACCTAAACATCCCTGCCTGGCAGCTCTTAAGAGAGCAACAGATTTCCAACATAGTGCTTGAACGCTGATAAGGGACAGAATGCCTCCTCAAGTGGCTCCCTGACCCCTGTGTATCCTGACTGGGAGACACCTCCCAGTAGGGGCCAACGGACACCTCATACAGGAGAGCTCTGGCTGGCATCTGGCGGGTACCCCTCTGGGACAAAGCTACCAGAGGAAGGAAAAGCAGCAATCTTTGCTGTTTTGTAGTCTCCACTGATGATTCCCAGGCAAACAGGGTCTGGAGTGGACCCCCAGCAAACTCAGTACAGCTGTAGCAGAGAGGCCTGACTGTTAGAAGGAAATCTAACAAACAAAAAGTAGTTTTGACATCAACAAAAAGGACTTCCATTCAGAGACCCCATCCAAAGGTAATCTACTTCAAAGACCAAAGGGAGATAAATTCATGAAGATGGGAAGAAATCAGCACAAAAAGAATGAAAACTCCAAAAACAAGAACGTCTCTTCTCTTTTAAGGGATTACAGCTCCTTGTCAGCAAGGGAACCAAACTGGACAGAGGAGTTTGACAAATTGACAGAAGCAGGATTCAGAAGATGGGTAATAATATACCTCTCCAAGCTAAAAAAAAAAAAAAAAAAAAAAAAAAAAAAAAAAAAAACAGTATGACACAATTGGAGTAAATTTATAATCTTTAAAAAAGTTTGGAACAAGTTAAAAAAAGAAAAAACCGATTAGAGAGAAAAATAAAACAAAT
>CAUYLG010042972.1:0-27346 GCA_963573385.1 Cacajao melanocephalus
AAAAAAAAAAAAAAAAAAAAAAAAAACAGAAATCTTCTATCCTAAAGAAAAGAGAGGAAAAAAATGTTGATAAAATAAAGAGAGGTAAGGGAATTTCAGGAGAATTTCAAATGGTATAACATATGGAAAGTTGGAGTCCCAAATAGAGAAGAGATATGAGGACAGAAAAACTACACCTTAGAAGGAAGAATGGTTAAGAACTTCCCAAATTTGGTAAAAGACATACATTCACAGATTTGAGAAGTTCAATGGACTCTCAAGAGAATAAATTTCTAAAATTCCTTGTCTAGTCATATAATAGTGAAACAAAAGAGAAAGAGAAAGGAAATAGTAAAACCAACCACAGAGAAAAGATAAATTGTATTTAGGATAATAGTGTTTCAAATGCCTAAGTAGTGTTCATTAAAAACTCTGGAGGTCCAAGACTGCAAAGACATAGTAAAAGTATAAAAGAAAACAAGCCAACCTAGAATTACATCTATAATGAAAACATCCTTTTATAATGAAGTTAAAATAAAGACATTTTTAGATACTGTAAGCTAAGTGAATTTATTGCCACTGTGCCATACTACAAGAAATGCTAAAGGAAGATCATCATGTTAAAAAAATTGATCCCAGAGAGAAATATGGAGCTTCATATATGAAGGAATAGCATTAGAAGTAATAAATATGTAGAAAAATGTGAGTTAATATTTTCTTCCTAAATATCTTTTTGTAAAATGCACAACTGTTTAAATAAAAAATTATACCATTGTCCTGTGGGATTAATTATTTATGTAAATATAATACCTATACCAATTATCATATCATGATATATATTACATAATATGCACAATAAAGTTATAATATTTGCAAAACTATATGAGACAAAGAACCATAATATATAAAGAATTCTTACAACTCAATTACAAGAATATAAATAACGTAATGAAATAATAAATAAAATATTTAAACAGACTATTTACCAAAGAAGATATTCAGATGACAAAATACTCATGCAGAAATTCTCAACATCATTATTTCTTGATGAAATGAAAGTTAAACCATAATGAGACAACAGTACAGACCCTTAAAAATGGCTGAAATTAAACTATAGATAAAACTAAGAGATGGCAAGTAGGTAGACCAACTAGACCAACTAGAAAATGCCAAATGATATGGCTACTTTGAAAAACAGTTTTTAAGTTAAAAAAAAATCAAACACACATATATTTAAGCAAAAAAAAAAAAATGACCCAGCCCTATCTTACTACTAGGTATTAACTCAGGAGAATAAAAGCTGATGTCCATACAAAGACCAGTTTGTGAATGTTGATAGCAGCTGTATTTGTAACAGCAGATTCATTCATAATAACAAAAACCAGAAGCCTATGTTTTCATTAATTGATTAATGGATAAACGAAATGTGGTATATCCATTCAATGGAATATTGATGCAAAGATATAGATGCCTTGTCTCCTTGGGCACAAGGCAACACTGTTCTGCTGTCATTCATTTCTCAGAAGTCCTGTAGGGTTACGACTGAAGCTACTCTTTAGCTTAATTTACATTTTTGATAGGTTTCCTTCTTTAACTAATCCAACTTTCCTCATTTACTTACAAGTACCTCCTGAGTGCTTCATCATTAAATCACTTGCACAAAAATAGCCTTCTCTCTTGTTCTCCTTTAAGAACCCAAGCTTCTAGGGTTTTTATGGTGTTAGGTCTCGTAGGTTTTTTAGTGGTTGTTTACAGGAAGTGAGGGAGGGAAGAGTGGAGAGTAGAGAGAGGAAGATACACAGTAGAAAGAATATACATTTTAGATTGAAAAAAACAAGGGCAAAGCTATTAGGAAGTGAACGGGCATCTTGATGGCATCATCAAGACAGTGACTAGGTGAGAAAAATGGTCACATACCACATGACATTATAAAAGAATTCTGAAATGACAAGGCATTCTGAATCTGTCTCAGGAGAGTAGTTGTGATCAATATACATTATATCCTTGATTTTCTAGTACTTATAGTGATATCCCCATGTTTATCAAACAACTCAGACAGTGTCACAGTGATCCAGATGGACACAGAAAATAAAATTATACCTTCCATCATTAGCTTTCTTTATATATAGATAAATATTGTGAGGTTTGCAGGAAAAAGAAGATGGAGGGTAGGAGTAGAGAAGGAAGAAAGACATCAATCCCCTAACTATAAGTAACATAACAGCTGTCACTTTCATACTATCTGCCTTTAGACAGAAGTCATTTCCTTTAATTTGCTACTATCTGCTTAGGCTCTGTTACAGACAGTCTCTTTAAGGTGATCTCGGTGATCTTTACCTCTTGGTGTTTACACCTTTATGTGATTTTCTCCCCTTGAGTGCAGATGGGACCTGTGACTTGTTTCCAACAAAAAGAATATTGCAAAGGTGGTAATATGTATGTGATTACAAGTACATGATTTCATGATTATGTCATAAATCTCTCTTTTTGTCCCTTGCTACTTTAAGAAAGCAATTGGCCATGTTGGGGAACTCTATTTAACAAGAAACTGTGGATGGTTTCTAAGAGCTGAGGGCAGATTCCAGTCAACAGCCATAAACTGAAGCTCTCAGTCCTACAGCCACATCAGACTGAATTCTGTCAACAATCTGAATGAGTTAGGAAGTTGATCCTTCCGAGTCAAGCCTCAGATGAGCTTAAAGCCCTAGCCAACACCTCAATTGCAGCTTTATAACACTTTAAACAGAGGACTCACTAAGCTTTCCAGACTCCTGATCCACAGAAACTGTGATAAAAAAATGTTGTTTCAAGCCACTATGTTTGTGGTAATAGTTACACAGCAATAGATAACTAATACAGGGAGAAACAAGACAATTAGATCTGTAAAAGCTTTATCTAACATAAGTCAATAACCATTGAACCTGTACCTGAGGATCTCAAATATGAAAAAAAGTGTATGTATGGGCTTTATGACATTATTCTATATATACAGATTCGTCCCTGTTTCCTTTTCTGCTCTGATTTGTGTTCCTAATGAATGCTCACAGAAGTAGCCCAGTTGAGATATTATGATATACATCCCCATACTAAGCAAAGCACAACATATGTTTGTCTATGACAGGTAATTTTTTAAAAAGCATCATTTGAAAGTCATCCCAGAGTAAACCTTATTCAAAAAAAAATGTCTCTTCAAGTGGCCTGCACAGTGTTTGAAATACCTCTATTATGGAGTCACTCTTCTAGAGATAAAGCTATGTGTTTTTAAAAGTGTCCTGTAAGAAAGAAACTATCCAAGTGAAGAATAACACATTAGACCATGATCTTCTACCAATATGTTTGCTGATTTAATTTATCCAATAGTCATTGCCCTAGCAAAGCACATAAAAATAAATTTTTCATTTGTAACTGAATAGATTCATAGCAATTTTACAGTATCTGCTTTACCATTTCAAAAAAAACCTTCATAAGTTAAATTTTATATTTAACATATGAAGTTAAATTTTATTATATTTAACATATGAAGTTAAATATATGTTATATATGTGTAATATATATAATTTATAAAGTTATATATAAATTTCATATAATTATAATTTATTTCATTAAATAATATTAAATAAATCTTACTTAGTGAAACATTATATGTAAAGCTTCTAGGAGAGTACCTGCCTATGATTTGCACTCAAAAATGTTCATTCATTCTCTTCCTTGTAATCCTACTAAGATTTGATCCCCACTCCTTAAATGAGGAGCCCAAGTAGCAGAGAATAAATAACTTGCTCAAGATCACTAACCTAGTCAAATAACAGAGTTGAGACATGAACCCAAATCCTCCGACTATGAATTTTGCTCTCTCTACTTTTGCCTGTACTGCTTCAGAAAGCACCATCTGTCCATCACTTCGAATATGAAAAGCCCAGAGACAAAGTCTAAATGGCATTCTCTATTCTGCTTTAAAGATATTTAACTTTCATTTCTGTGACATTTAATGAATGCATTGAGTGTTTACTGAAATTAAATAGAACTTTATAAAGATTTGGAATCCTAGTCCCAGTTCTGCTACTAGCCAGCTCTGTGATTTTGAAAAAGTCACTCTACTTCTCTGAACTGCAGTTTTCTCATGTCCAAACCAGAAGTAATAATAATGAAGATTATGATAACCCAATATTTGTCTCAATGTGTCACTGACATAATGAGATAATGAATCTGATCAACCTTTGAAATTGGTACTATAGTATTTAACAAATATAAGTCATTGCTATCATTATAATAATTATTATTGACCAGGCTTCTATAATTGTACTATCTTAATAAACCCACTTTTTCTAATATGATGTAAACTAAAATATTTGGTAATTAAAATTTCTGATATTTTATTTGCTTTGAGGTTTCTCTGAAATACAAAAGATACTACTATTAAAAAGAAGTTAAAAATAAAGTAACCTATCCTAAGATGTGTGGTTTAAATTCATGCTAGAAAATTGTTCTTTAAGTGTGCTGCTAATCTCTAAAAATACAGTGTTGAAGAACCTTATGTGGTTGGAATTTTTTTAAATTAGTAATTAAAATTTGGCTGTTAGAACTTCTCACAACAGACTCCTTAAAATCTTAAACCATAATTCTTTTTATATTAAGTATAACTTTAAAAGTACTCTTTCTTCTCTCACAAAAAAACTATCAATGTGTTAGTGTAAGCCAGCCATATCCATCCTCTGAATGCAAGGACTTTTTTGCTTATCTGTGATGGCAGATATTACAAAAATTATGCACGGACCTTTTTTTGTATTTTGTGTGTGGCCCAAAACAATTCTTCTTCTTCCAATGTGTCCCTGGGAAGCCAAAAGGTTGGACACCCACAATGTAAGCCATTCTCTAAGTACAATATACGTATACAATGCATGAGGTCAAAAGGAAGAGCAATGAGTAAATTAAAATTATTTAAGTAAATTCACATTTATTATGAAGTATAAGTTCACCTATATGAAATTAATTCATACTATACTGGCTCAGACTTAGGAAAAATCATGTATTGAATTAATCACATTAATTATTTTTGAAAACACTGATAATTTTGTTATATTATTGAAGACTGAATTTACTAAATAATTCATAAAATTAGCTTCTACTTTGTTCACTAACTGTAGGACTAACCAGTGTAACTCTTTATAAATAATTTGCATCTTCATCAATTAACAAACATATTTGCTGTTGAGAAATCTATTCAATACATTCTGAAAATAAGTTAAACAATTTGAAAATCAGGCTTTTCACACACTTAAATTTGCTTTCATGATGACAAAGTCAATCTTTATATTAGAGTAGCCCTAGGTGCATAACAAATTACAATAAAACTTTGAGGCCTATAGCAACATTTTTATTATTTCTTCTCGTTTCATGGGTTGAATGGTGATTTATCTGGGCTCACCCCCGACATATGACTCTAAAGCACATCATGTTGTAGACCATATTTAAAGTTAAGTAATAAGATGAGATAACCAAAGGGAATAATTGTAGATAGTGAAAATGTACAAGAACTGAGCCCTGAAACATTTCAGTTTATAGAAGATAAAGAAATGAGGCAGAATCAACAAATGTAAAGAAGTAGCCAATGAGGGAGAAGGAAAACAAGGGAGTTTGGCATGTATTTTTAAAGCTAAAGAAAGAAGTACATCAAAGAGGAGGGGATGAGAATCATTAACTGGGTCAAATCCTGTTGATAGAACTATAAGAACAGTGGATAAGAACTCAGATTTAGCAAACTGGAGGTTATTAATGAACTTGAGAAGAATCTTTTGGAGAAACAGTATGATTCATGAAAGCCTGACTGAATGGGTTGCAGGGAAAAAGAAATTACAGCCAGACAACTCTACCAATATTTGTTTTTCTGTAAAGGGGAGCAGAGAAAGGAAATAGTAACTGGTGGGGTTGTGGGGCAAAGAGAAAGATTTTTAAAGATAGAGGAAATAACAGCATATGTGTATGTTAATGGAAATAACTTAGAGATAAAAAATAGCAATAAAGAAGATACAGAGAATTGCTGAGGTGATGTCCTTGAGTAGGTGAAATTAAATGGAATTTGAGATTGTCTGAATGCTTGCTTCTCTCCAAAATTCATACATTAAAACCTAATCGGCAATGGGATGCTACCTGCAGACAGGGTCTTTGGCAACTTATAAGGTTACAAGGCCAGATCCTTCATAGATGAGGTAAGTTCCCTTATAAAAGAGGCCCCAGAGAGCTGCCTTACTCCTTTCACTAAGTGAGGACACAGTGAGAAGGCACCTCTATGAAACAGAAACTGGGCCTTTCCCAGACACCACAAATTTGCCAAACCCCTGATCTAGGTATCCCCAGACTCTGGAACTGTGAGAAATAAATTTTTGTTGTTTAAAAGCCATTCAGCTTATTTATAGCAGCCCAAACAGACTAAGACAAATGTTTTTACCAATAATCAGATACTACTATAACAAATACCTAACATGTAGAAGTGGCTTTAAAACTGTAATGGGTAAAGGATAGAAGCGTTTGAAGGTGTATGCTAGAAAACACCAACATTGCTATAAACAGACTGTTAAGGGTGGCTCTTGAAAAGGCTTAGTAGGACAGCAGGGGAGTTATAGAGAAAGCTTCAATCTTCTCAGAAATATGTAAGTGGTCATGATCAGAATACTGGCAGAAATATGGATGGCACAGGTTATTCTGATGAGTTCTCAGAAATAAAGAACACATTATTGCAAAATAGAGAAAGGCAACCTTTGTTATAAAATGGCAAAGAACTTAGCTTAATTGTGTCTGTGTCCTAGTATTTTGTTGAAGGTAGAACTTGTGAAGGTAAACTTGTTGAAGGTAGAACTTGTAGAACTTGTGAAATACAACATTTGGCTAAAGAAATCGAAGCAAAGTGTTGAAGGTGCAACTTGGCTTCTAATGCAAAAAATACAGAAATAATTTAAAATGAAATTTTAAATAAAAAATAAAATAGAACTTCAAGATTTGGAAAACTCTCAGCCTCTCCAAAATTGTAACAAATGAGAAACCATGTTTGGGAGAGAATACTAATGGTGTAGCCAAGGAACACTTGATAAGATTAGTATGAATCAGCCAAGTTCTATTCATCAAAACTGTGGAAGAATGACCCAAAAGGCATTTTGAAGATTATCAGGGATATCCCTCTTATCACAGGCCCAGAGTGCCATGACCTGGGGGACAGAACAATTTCAAAAGAGGAGCCATAGGTGCCCGCAGGACCCACATACTAGCTGGCCAGTACCACCTCAAAGCTATGCTCCCTACATTCTAATGTAGCAGTCTTTGGCCACCTCAAGTTCGGTTCCAGTAGGCCCAGGTGTGGTATAGGCAGTAGTTGCCACCCCTCTGGAGGACACAAACATAAACCTTGCCAAAGTCTGTGTGGTGCCACCTCTGCCAGTTCTCAGACTACACAAGCTGTGAAAATGTGGCTACCTCCACATAGATTTTGAAGTATGGAGCCACCCAGAGTTTTAGGCATGCAACTGAGGCAGAGTGCTGGGCTGAGCTAGCTGAGAGTGGGGCCATTGCAGAGTCTCTACTAGGCCAATGCCTAGTTGAGCCATAGGGGTACAGCCACCCCCATGATCCCAGACCAGTAGAGTCACCAGCATATGATTCCAGCCTGGGAAAGCCATAGACAGGTGACTCCAACCCTTGAAATCTGCAAAGCCATTAGGGCAGGGTCCCAGAGCTTTGGGGACTCAATCCCTCCCTAGTAAAGCTGCAGAAATGGGACCACTCCCCTAGAGGGCCTGGAGGCAAAAGCCTCAAGTCAAATAAGATTATTCTATATTCTTAAGGTTTTGGACTTAACTTGCAATCTGCCATCCCTTTCATCTTTCCTATTTCTCCCTTTTGGAATGAGAGTATCTATCCTGACTGTCTCACCATTGTAATTTGAAAGCACATAACATGTTTGATTTCATAGATTCACAACTGGAGAGTAATTTGCCTCAGAATGAATCATACCTTGAGTCTCATCCATATCTAATTGAGATGACAGTTAGATAAGACTCTGGATTTTAGACTTTTGAGCTGATGCTGGAAATAGTAAAGACTTTTGGGGCTACTGGGATGGAATGAATGCATTCTCCTTCTGAAAAAGACAAGTTTCAGTGTGCTAGGGGCACAATTCTATGATCTAAATATGTGTGTTCCTCCAAGATTCAAACGTTGAGACCTAATCACCAATTTGATGCTGTTCGGAGGTGAGGAGTTTGGGAGATAATTATGTCATGAGGCCAGAGCCCCAAGAATAGGATAAGTGACCTTAAAAACGAAGCCCCAGAGAGCTACCTTTCCCCTTCCACTGTGTGAGGGCACAGTGAGAAGGCACCATCTATTAACCAAAAAGTGGGACTTCACCAGATGTCACATCTGCCAATGCCTTGATCTTGGACTTTCCAATCTCCAGAACTGTGAGAAATAAAGTAATGTTGCTTAAAAAGTGCCCAGTTTATGGTACTTTGTTATAGCATCCTAAACAGACTACAGAAAAATTTCTGTCACCATATTTACCAGCTTTCTTTCTTTCCATCTCTTACTGGAAGAACTGTTTCTGTTCTTATCTAAGGGTACCCTCAGTTCCTCCAGTAAGAGATGGAAAGAAAGAGTAAAGGACACAGATGCAAGAAAGTTGGTGAATATGGTGACAGAAATTTTTGTAAATTCTCTTCCAATTGCTTCTATTGCTTCTATTTTCTCTATTTATTGATTGTATATTACTCATCAGCCACATAGCCTTGAAGAGATTATAATTTGGATTTCTTGTTTGAGTGACAGGGTGGATGAGGATGCCTATAGATTCACAAAGGGAAGACAGGAGGAGGCTCAATGTTGAAAAGACTACAAAGTTTGATGCACAGTGACTTTGAGGTGCCTCTCAGACAACTTACTTCATAATTTCACAGAGCTGAATTTAGTTACAATCACATGAACTCAGTTAATAAATGTAATACCATTATATTCCATCAAGTTCTTCTCAATTACCTTAAAATTATAAAAATTAGTGTATACATGTATGTGTGACATTCTTTTTATGTTTTTCTTCTGTACATGAGGATTCAGAATTTAACCAATGAATTATCAGTTTATGAATATTACTTGCATAGCATAAGGCAACTTTCTATTCCTAAATATTTATAAATATTAGAAGAAAAGGGATGTTGAACATATCAGAAAAATACCCTGTTCCTAACATAGTAGGAACTAATTTATGTTTCTGACATCATAGTGTATAGATAATTTGCACATGGGTATGAGTCAAGTTAGCAGTCTATAAAAGCTTGCTAGGATATGAAATCCCCTTGTATATTATGGTAATTTACCTTCACACTATTTCATTGTTACAGATTCTGAGTTTCTCACTAGCTTCTGACAAAAACTTGCAGTGATAATATATGGTTTGTTCCCTGTTTGCTTTCAGAAATAAAAATACTAAATCAAAATTAACATGGAAAACGCTGAACCTAGTAGGCGGTTAGGCAATTGAAGAAAATCAATCAGTGTAAATATGGAGTTATGTGCTACCACTTGAATAATACTATTGAATATCACATTTTTATTACAACCAGTTTTCAACTACACAGGAAAATTCTTCCCTTGTAGCATCCAATTACATTCTTAAGAGACCAAAAATGGTGTTCTGGACAATACCAGTGCTATTGAAATGCATTCTCTAATAAAGAGTTGGTGAAACTATTATATCAGAACTATGAACTTACAGGTCTATAAACTAAAGTATAAAAGGAGCATTATAACATATATTCTAACACCTAACTGCTGTAAGCAAATAGTTTATTGTTGAAACCAAATGATATCCTGCTGTACAACATTATGCCTATAGCTAATAATACTGTTTGCACATTTTAAAATGTTACACGGTTAAGTCTCATGTTAAGTGTTCTTACCACAATAAAAAATAATTTCATATAAATAATGCAAAATTAATACCAGCTTCAAACTCTCCATATGTGATACAGAGAAATTTATATAAAGAAAATATAACAACCAGACAAAATGCTATAAACAATCAAGGCTTCAACCTTGTCTATCTCAAGTACTGCTGCTGGAAAGTTATAATGAAATCTCTCTGCCTAAATTTAAAAATACTAGAAAACTTGCTATATAAACTCTGTAATTTCTCAAACATCTGTCTGTTTAGTGGATTAGTTACCTCCAATAATACCTTTCCACCCCATGTTAATTATTTATTTTCCCAGTGGCTACTTTCAGTTCCATTCAAAAATATTTAACGGCTTCTAAAACAATCATAATTATCATTCATTATAAACCGATCTTGTTCCAGATGCTTTACCTTTCATACAACAATTAGTCTTTACCACTTTCCTCCCTATAAGGTAGGTGAAACTTTTCCTTCCAGTTGAAGACACTGAGGCTCAGCTGAGTACCAGATGCAAAGTCACACGACCAGTAAGTAGCAGAGACAGAATTTGAACTGAAGTCTATGGGACTCCAAAGTGCCTTCCCTAGACCTGTAACTCTCTATTAGATATAATAATCTATTCCAAATCCATCAGGAAAGTAAAAAGAGGAGTAAGAAATAATATATGTCATTAAAGGGCCGATTACATTCTAGGAAAAAGTAACTATACTAGAAAGCAGAAAATGATACACTATAAGAATAGCTTAAAAAATTGATTTAATACAGGGAGATACCACACATCTAATTGCAAATTTCAGGAAAGTTTTTATGGATAAAATCACATTTGAAATAGATCTTAAATGATTAATCATTTTGTCAAAAGGTGAAGACTTGATGGTAATAGGGGGTACTGGAAAAGGCCATATAAAGAAGGCATTTCTAAAACAAAAGAGTAACGAAGAAAAAACAGCAAAAACCATGTTTCATGTATAATGAATACTTCAGATTTACTAGAATACTGGCAGAGTGAAAAGAAGGAAGAATAGAAAGAGAGGTTAAGTCCAAACTAAAGGCTCTTAAATGACATGTTGAGGAAGTTTTATTTCATTTAAAAGGCATTGGGAAGTTACTGAAAGTTTTTTAGTAGGAAGTGATATGATTAAAGCTATGCTTCAGCAAAATGACTTAAGCAAAAACATATACAACATATTGAAAAGGTATAAGCCTCAGGTAGCAAGCTAAATTAGGAAACTACTGAAATAGTCATGGCAGCCTGACTAATACAATCATAGTAGTCACAGAAAGGGTGGCACAGTATGAAATATATAGGCAATTAAACCAACAGGACTTAGTTATTTTTTTACTTAAGGTAGGGAAAGTAAGAGCAAAGAGTTAAATGAGAGAAGAACTTCAAGGTCTAGAACCTAGATATCTATCCTAAACACTGACTGACTTTCAGAAAATTCAAACTTTAATCAGATAAAAGAGAGGTAGATACGATTAATCATGAGGTAAAATGATGTGTTTATCACCACTTTTATCGAACAACTACTATGTTGGACTGGATCCCTTGGAAAAGGGTGTTTCAAAGTGTGGTCTGTAGACCTCCTGAATCAGAATCATCTGGGATTGCAGGTCATGAGAATCCCAGTCTGCACTTCATCCACTTCTGCATATGTACAACACTAGTTATTTATAGCACTTAATTGACGATTACACAGTCTTATTTGTAAATTTTTCTATGAAAGAGAATGGCTTTCTTCGGTATTTATAAAGTTCATTCTTAACTTTTGTTATTTAGACTTTGTAATTATCTTATCTACCCAATTATTAATAGAAAACAAATTATCTAAGGATAAGGACTAATATTGTCTCTAAGTACTTGTATACTAATAGGAAGCACTTTATAGTTTGCCTGGTTGGTAGGTAATTATTATAATAATATTCCACATATTTTTTAATTTTTTTAGAAATGAGATGTCGCTATGTTGCCCAGACTGGTCTCGAACTCCTTGGCTCAAGCAATCCTCCCACATCAGCCTCCCAAAGGGCTAGGATTGCAAGCATGAGCCACCATGCCCAGCCAATATTCACCATATATTACTAGACAAGTTATATAGCACTTTATCTCACCCTCAATTTTGTCAGTTTTACAAATAAGAGAACCAAGGTCCACAAAATCTAAATGCTTTGTCAAAAAACATAGTTAGAGGTGAGGCGTGGTGACTCACACCTGTAATCCTAGCATTTTGGGAGGCTGAGGCAGTGGATCATGAGGTCAGGTGTTCAAGACCAGCCTGACCAACATGGTGGAATCCTGTCTCTACTAAAAATACAAAAAAAATTAGCTGGGAGTGTTGGTGCATGCCTGTAGTCCCAGCTATTTGGGAGGCTGAGGCAGGAGAATCACTTGAACCTGGGAGGCAGAGGTTGCAGTGAGCTGAGATCTTGCCACTGCACTCCAGCCTGGCGACAGAGCAAGACTCTCTCTCTCAAAAAAAAAATATAGTTAGCAAAAGACAAATGTAAATCACAATCCAGGGCCCAAAGCTATCTAATTCCGAAGTATATTTTCTTCCTTCTACATCATTTGCCTCCACAATGTTACATGCCGCAGTGCTATGTACAAAAGTACTCATCCAAAAAAAATTTTATTTGTTTCTGTTGTGGTTGTTATTAAGTATTTAAGCCTTGTACATAAGCAGTCATTGCACATAATGAGTGATCAATGAATATCTGTCAAGTGAATTACTGAAGGCTCAATGAGAAAACTAAAATTCTTAAGAAAAAATAGAAAATTATAGACACAGACAAAGAATGAATACATTCATTGTGCTGCTTACAAATATAATCATTCCCCCTCTGGCTTAGTGTTAAAATTTTCACACTTAAAACAGTCATAACATTTGTTAAACTCCAATTGTTTGGGTATAGTAATGCTTCCAAGGTGGAATGAAAGGGAGAAATATCCATAGGAATCCCACTAAGCATGATTTCCTCCAACATCTACATTCTGGGACTGTTAAGAATGAGAGCCACAAGGCTGTATACATGGACTTGTACATTTGGAGCCAGATAGATGTTATACTTTGATCATGACACACTCGTATTTACTTATATACATCAAAAAAGAGCCAGTTCCATTCATCTATATTCCTCCCACCTAACAAACACTGACATAAATGTGCTTGGCTAGGAAAAAGAGATGTAAGTTCATTCTTGGGTTTCTCCACATAATCTATAAACACTGCTGTTAGAGAAAAGAACACTGGACCAGCTAGTCGTTCTAGAAATGTTGACCACTAATGCCCAGCACAGTGTTGTGCAAAACCCTGTCACAAATAACCCTCTCTTCTTCTCCTGGGTCTCTTTGATAAATGTTAATTTTCTGCCTTTGGTCTCATTGATTTTCTAATCATTAATTCTCCAAACATTCACTGCAGAACTACTATGTGCCAGTACTGTACTAAGTCACACTATGGGAAAGAGAATCTAAGAGAAGTCCTTATCCCAGCAGTTCAAAGTCTCACTGAAGAGACCTACATGTAACTAAATCACTCTAGTGCAATGATTGATTGAAGTAGATATATAAATAACCCAGATTAAAGATATGGGAAAGAAGCCAAAGCTACAAGATTTAATGGACTAAAAAGTGAATCACCTACAAGAAACTTAAACAATGTCTGTAGAAGTGCCAGGCTAAGGGAGAATCACAGAAGTCTACAATGTTCCAACTCAAGTCCAATTAATTACTACTAAAAAATATCTTACTGACAAAGCAACCCCTAACCACTGCACCAGGTTCTGGTAATACACAGATAAACTCTGAGCTCAGCCCACCTCAAGAAAGCCACAACTCAGTGAAAGGCTCCTCACTACCCACTATTAGGCAGAAGCATTAAAAACAATATGATGATATCAAGAAAAACATTAAAAAATGTATTAATAAAGAATACCACATCACTAAGATGGAATTTAAAAACAATCCTTGCTTAAGACACTCTCCCACTATAAACTCTGAAACATTATCATCAACCTATGCCTCTGCAAAGACATGTGTTAATTACATGTGACAAAACAGTCTACTCTAACACCCTCTATTCTTAGCCCTTGTCTCCTGACACAACTCTTTGTCCCCAGGTAAACATGGCCACTCCCTCATTGGTGACTCTATAATACCCTATACAGACTCTGCTCATTCATTCCTCATTCATTCATTTATTCACTTATATAATCAGCAAGTATTTTTTAGCAGCCATCATGTACAAACACTGTACTAGGTGCTGGGAATATAAAGTACTCAACAAAAAAACACAATCCTATTCTCATGGAGCTTACATTCTAGAGAGTGTAGATTTATAATAAGAAAATAAACATATAACAAGTCTGGTGATGATAAGTACTAAGAACAAAAACAAAGTTGGGTAACAGAGATAGGGGAGGTGGAAAGAGAGTACTTGATATGGTTTGGCTGTGTCCCCACCCAAACCTCATCTTGAAGTGCAGCTCCCATAATCCTATGTGGTCATGGGAGGGACCAAGTGGGAGGTAGTTGAATCATGGGGACAGGTTTTTTCCATGATATTCTCATGATAGTGAATAAGTCTCATGAGATCTGATGGTTTTATAAAGGGCAGTTCACCTGCACATGCTCTCTTGCCTGCTGCCATGTAAGAGATGCCCTTGCTCCTCCTTCACCTTCTGCCATGATTGGGAGGCCTCCCCAGCCATGTGGAACCATGAGTCCATTATAAATTACCCAGTTTGGGGTATGTCCTTATTAGCAGTGTGAGAACTGACTAATACAGTACTGTATTAATTGTGTAGCCAGCAAAGACCTCCCTGATAAGATGACATTTCAGCAGAGATATAAATGACATGAGAAGTGTACCATATAACTATCTATGTACCATGTAAGATTATTCTAGGCAGCAGAAGTTCCAAAGCTCTGAGGTGAGAACATGTGTAGTGTATTTAAGGAACAGGCAGTTGACAGATGACAGTGTCTTGAATACTATCAGCCCCTATAGCTCTTTAGTGTACTTACTTGTATCCACTAGCACACTATGAGCTCCATGAGACAAAGGATTGTTTCTTAGCTACCTCCGAGTTCCAACTGCCTAGGACAGAATCTGACCCAGTAGACTCTATAAATATTTGAGTAATAAATTAATGGGTGAGGATTCAACCCTTCTTCTCTCCTTTGCTTGATTCACTCCCAAGTATTACTGATGAATATGTGCTGCATCTTAAACTAGCTTTCCAGCTTTTCTGAAGGTAAACACTATGTCAAGTATATCTTTTCCAATTCCTCCCATCTCACATATACACCTAGGGTCCAATGCAGTGTTGTACAAATATTATACAAGACCAACAAATATAAAAATCATTGAAGGAATATCTAGGTCTAGTGCTACCAAGACACCTGGAAGAGGAAATGGCAGAAATCACAGATCAAAATTCTCCATGGAAACAAATGGTATCAAAATATGAAAAGTAGCCATTTCTTTTTTAATTTTATTTTTTGTGGGAACATAGTAGGTGTATATATTTATGGGGTACATGAGATGTTTTGATAGAGGTGTGCAATGTGTAAAAATCACATCACAGAAAATGGGGTATCCATCCCCTCAACCATTTATCCTTTGTGTTACAAACAATCCAATTATACTCTTTAAGTTATTTTTAAATGTACAACAAAGTTATTATTGACTATAGTCACCCTGTTGGGCTATCAAGTACTAGGTCTTATTCATTCTTTTTAACTATTTTTTGTACCCTTAACCAGCCTCACTTCCCCAACCCTCTACTACCCTTCCCAGCCTCAGCTAAGCATTCTTCTACTCTCTAACTTCATGAGTTCAATTATTTTGCTTTTCAGATCCCACAAATAACCAAGAACATGAGACATTTGTCTTTCTGTGCCTGGTTTATTTCACTTAACACATTGATCTCCAGTTCCATGTTTTTGCAAATGACAGAATCTCATTCTTTTTATGGCTGAATAGTACTCCATCATGTGTATACATGTCACATTTTCTTTATCCATTCATCTGTTGAGGGACACTTATGTTGCTTCCAAATCTTGGCTATTGTGAACAGTGCTGCAACAAATATGGAAGTACAGTTATCTTTTTGATACATTGATTTCCTCTCTTTGGGGTATACACCTAGCAATGGGATTGCTGGGTCATATGGTAGCTCTATTTTCGTTATTTTAGGTACCTCCAAACTGTTCTCCATAGCTGTCATACTAATTAACATTCTCATCAACAGTGTATGAGGGGGTCCCTTTTCTCCACATTCTCAACAGCATTTATTATTGCCTGTCTTTGGATATAATCCATTTTAACTAGGGTGAGATGATATTTCATAATAGTTTTGCTTTGTATTTCTCTAGTGATCAATGATATTGAATGCCTTTTCATATGCCTGTTTGTCATTTGTATATCTTCTTTTGAGAAATATCTATTCAAATCTTTTGAAAAGCAGCGTTTCTTAGGTAGGGAAACACTCACCTCATTTCAATCATTACCACCTTTTTTTTCAGTGAAAGGTCTTACTCTGTTGCCCAGGATGGAGTGCAATGGCAGGATCTTGACTCAATGTAGCCTCAAGCTCCTAGGCTGAAACAATCCTTCTGCCTCAGCCTCCCAAGTCACTGGGGTTACTAGCATATGCCACCATGCCTGGCTATGTATTTTTTAGAGAGATAGGGTCTTTCTGTGTTGCCCAGACTGGTCTCAAACTCCTGGCTTCAAGTGGTCTTCCTGTCCTAGCCTCCTGAGTCACTGAGATTACCTGAGGCACCATGCTCAGCTCTTATCACTACCACCCTTAACTCTCACCAGTATCACTTTACAGAAACAACTGTAGTAATACCACCATAATTAGAGTATGCTTTCAGGATTCAGAACTGGATCAGAAGAGAGTGGCCCCAGCAAGATGGCCAGAAAATCTGATACACAGTGTCCAAAAGCATGGGATACTCAGACATGATTTAAGCTGGAAAAGGTTCCAAAATGTCTAAGTAATGGGTATATACAATAATGCAGACTAAGCATATTTGCCACATAGTGGTCCAAGGAAATGTGTCTATTCATATCTGAATTTTATCCAGTGATTCGTAAAAATGAAAAGTAGATACGAGTATAGACATGGTGAAAATTAGGCCTCCCAGCCCAGATTCATGTCTAAAGGGCAAAGGTTCAGGCAATAACCTACACTTGAAGAGATACTAATTCTAAGATTTTAAGCTGCATGATGAGTAAGATTTTGGCACAGAAAAGAGGGTATCAAGAAAGTACTCACTTTTACAGACAATACCAATAAAAATAATGCAGGAAATGTGACAACTTATAGACTAGTGACCAGTGTTTGTCTCTTGCACATTAGATAACAAGGCTAATTGGCAGCATCTCTAATACAGCTCATAGACATTATGCTCTGGTCAAGAATGGCTCAGAGATGAGGCAGACTCGGATGGAAGTTAAAACTTATCAGTAGCAGATTTAACTGCTAGAAGCCAGGATGTGAAAGGTAAAGGTGGGAGGTGGGAGCTGCTCACAAAATCAGAGATTTGTCAAACTGGAGGAACCTTTGCAAACCTGAAACCCAATTATATTAGAGATGTCCATCACTTTCCCTCCACTCACAGCCTCTTAGAGAATATGTTCTACTCACATCCCTGAAGAGGCAGCCCTGTATACACAATGACTATCCTCTTTGGATACAGTTGACAAGACCCAAACTGAGAATATCATATTTTCCTTCTGATAATTTGGAATGGAAATACAAGATTGAGTTTGTTAGAGTATGTTGAAAAGGCCAGTCAACCCTATGACAGCAACTGAACACCACAGCAAGCTTAGAAGAGAAACTAAATGCCTTAAAAAGAAATTTGCCCTGATGGGCAAGAAATGGAATATAAAATACTCATGGACAAAGAGACTCTAGATCATGCAGGCCCAGGCATATACGAGGAAAAAGAGATTATCTAATAAGTTTCCAGTTTCCTTTATGCACTATGAGTTAAAAATATCGTCTGTTTATTAGTGGTTAAGAATTATAGGATAAAATTTTCCTTGAAAAATAGTCATCTTCCTTAGGATTTTCCAGGTTTTTAATAACATATAATTCTCATTTGCAATACTGTTATTTATAGTCCTGTGTTAAATATTCAGACTCAATTATAGTTATTCTATTCCTCAGTAGTATTAAGCTATACTTTAAATATGATCCAATACCCTTGGCTACACAAATCTGAGAAAGAAGAAAATATACAAACAAAGAAAAGGTATATACTCTTCCCATCAGCAATGGGCATCCAAATTTTACTTAAAAGATTGCTTTCCATATTTTACCCTGTTTAGATATGTAAAAGGCTAACATCTAATCCCATTTGTAATGCTGATCCAGCAAGAAAGAAATTAATTTGGTATTAGAGTAGTAACATCAATTTCCCATGTAGCTAAAGTAATGCATTTACTGGAAAGAGATTAATATCAATTCCATAAATCATTCACATGCTTTTTCCGGAGTTTGAGATAGCCGAGTAATGTCATATATGTGAGCTGATATCACTTTGTGCATATGACATTCATTAATCTATGCCTGCGGTTGCAGAGAAGTTGTCAGCAGAAAACATAAAACTTAGAAAAAAAAATCAATCTTTCTGTTCTTAATTTTTTGTAACTTGTTTTAGGTAAGGTAAGCCAAATATTGCTAGAAATGCAATGACGTTGATCCACACTAGCAGCCAGCATTTTCAGAAAAAAAAAATTAAACATTTGGTCAATTAGCTTCCTGGTGGTAACAACTACTTAATATCCACATAAGACAATGCGCAAATGTCAATATAAAGATTCCATTAAGGATCGTCAATAAAATGCTGACTGAAAGAACTGAGTCTGAGCCTCTCCTTTATAGAACAATTCATCTTTGTTACTGTTGAATTTCATAATCACATGGAATTTTTCTTTTTTTTTTCTTTTTTTTTTTTTGGAGATGAGGTCTAGCTCTGTCACCCAGGCTGGAGTGCAGTGGCACCATCATGCCATCATGACTCACTGCAGCCTCAACCTTCCAGGCTCAAGCAATCTTGCAACATCAGCTCCCAAGTAGCTGGGATTATAGGTGCATACCATAATGCCTTATAAGATTTTTTAAAATTTTTTGTAGAATAGAGTCTCCCTATGTTTCCCAGGCTGATCTTGAACTCCTGGGCTCAGGTGATCCTCTTGCCTTGGCATCCCAGAGTTCTAGGATGATAACATTACTCAGGATTCCACAGATAAAAAGAACCAATATGATACATGTATATGTATATGTATATGATGTGTGTGTGACATACATATAAATCATCTAATCTCCAAAGCACAACACCAATTACCTTCATGATACAGAATGGCACGAATAAGACCCAGATGTATGAGCTCAGAGCTTGTAACACTCCTATTATTTATTAGTTATTTTTGACAAATTGATAATATTAAATATTAACCTAAACTTAAATCTTCCATCCCAAGTCATCTGTGGCTAGCAAAACTGCAGAGACACGGAAATGAGTGACACAGTGGAAAGAGTCCAGGCCTTTGAGTCACACACACTGAAGTCAAATCCGAGCTCTATCATTTACTAACAGTTACTTATCTTTGACCCCCAGCTTCTTCATCTGAAATATTGGAAAAATAGTGCCTATTTCATGGGATTCTTGGGAGAATTAGAGATAAAGTATATAATGTCTCTTGGCATGTAATAGATGATCGATACTTCTCTGACCATATTTACTCTGTTCACTTCCAGAGCACAGGGGAGAATTTTACCTTTTGTTCCCTTGAAAATAGACATGGTCATATGATACATTTTGTCCAATGCAATGTAAGTGGAAATTATTTGTGACTCTTCCAAAAAGGTGTTTGTTATTGTAATATAATTTGGTTATCTTGACTTAAAACATACTGAGACACTTCTCTCTTGCCATACATTCACAATATCAAAACTCTTTATATTTTATAGTATATTAGCAACTTATAGAACATTTTCCCTATCTTCTAATAATTGTGTGAAACAGAAATATTGTCAACTAAGCAGGACAGAGTTCATTACTCCATTTTAGTGATGAGAGCACACATTCAGAGAAGTTAGGTGATTTTTCCCAAGATCACATAGATAATAAGTGTCAAGTCTTCTGATTCCTAGGTAATACCAATTTGTATATAAGAAAAAAAATGCCACACTAACAATGAATTGTTTTATAGGACAATTTATTGAGATGTCAATCATGCTGGTAAATAATATCCCACATTCTATTTTTTCCAACACTGAACACTTATTTCCCTGCCACCCAACCATACACCATACACACTCTTCTTTAGGCCCTTTGTGCTCTCTTACCTCAAGGGATGTTTGTGTGTCAAAAAAAAAGAAAATGTTGTTCCAACACTTCCTTTCCTGACCTTAGGATTATGCTAGCAGAAAGAGCAGACTTCCACTGGAAGCCAAGGACAGAAGAAAACCATCCTATACATTGAGAAAGAGAATTCAAAGATTCCAGGAACGGTGGGAGGAAGAGGTGCCCCGTGAAATCCTCAGTAATAAATGGCTTTGCAGGGTACTTTTAGAAGAAGAACGCTAGGCACTACATCTCTGAAGCTAGGCAAAAGATCCAATAAAGACCCTCATGCCCTGCTTGCGTGAGACTTTTCACATTCAAGGAGTTGCATGAGCTTGAATTATAAGGGTGTCACGGTACCCAGACATTTAAAAATCAGAAGGCTTTATCTAATAGCCTAAGCATCACATACACCTCTTGGAGTCTCACGTGACTTTTGAGAAAGAAAGCCTCCGTTAAGATGAGAAATTGAATTTCCTCTAATCCCAGTGAGATAGAAAGCCAGAGTCAGATTAATTTGATATAAATAAACTAAAATAATTTGAAATTTCTTCCTGAGTGTATAAATGAGGACCCACACCCCAGCCCAAATTCCTTCTGAAAACACATACTTAACTACCAATGTCATCTAATTCTGTGAAACAGATACCAATTATGTCCAATAAGATGTTCCTGATTATTCCTAAAGGATCGAGTTTTCTAAATCCAAAAATGTCACCCTTTCTCCATCAACTGTAAGATGATGTGAAATGAATGCAATTATCTCCCTCCATTACTGAGGAATAAGATACGCTATGAATGCATGCAATAGAGCTCACAGATCAGATATTCAAACCCTGCACAGGGATTGAGCCAAAGTTCCCCAAAGTGGTAACAAGTACATTCCTATCTACTCAATTCAAAGGGTCTCAACTAGCTAATCTACAAGCTAATATAAGACATCAGAATGATTATTAGCTTGTACTTCAACTTGGCAATGCTCCAGTTGTTATGAATGAGCCAGGAAATAAATGAATAAACTCTGAATAACCAAAAGTTAACTAAGGTATATAAGAGCAGGTTTTGAGGTCAGGTAGGCCTGGGCTGAACTCCAGATTCTGCCACTTATTAGTTAGGTGCACTTAGTCAAGTCACACAACTTCTTTAAATCTTATCTCTTCAACTTCCTTCTCTACAAACAGGAGTAACATGCTTACTCTATTTCTGTCCAGGATTTATGAGAGGCCATAATAGATGTGAAAACACTTTGTTAATCATAAAATGCTTACAAATATTAGGAATTATTACAGCTTTATTATTTTTCTTACTATTATTATTATTTTCCACTAGCCCCTAAGGTCTACCAAAGGTAGCACATGGGGAGTTTCCCTAAAAAATAGGCTGATTATGTGGTCCTTTTAAAGGGAACAGGTACCATGAAGCCTGTAAATATATTTATTCATTCATTTATTTAATAAATGTGTATTGAGTGCCCCCAGAATTGTTCAAATCATTCAATATTCAAAATGTATCCTCATTTACCTCTCACAGTGACCATTAGAAGCTCTTCCTTTGGGTTTATCTGTATGACATTTGGAAAGACATTTAAACTTTGAAAACTTGTTTCTTCATCTGTAAAATTAAGATGGCATTACTTATCCCACAACATAGGGTCAAATGAGATCAAGAATGTGAAAATGCAGTCACCAATACGGCACTCCAAATGTTCAAGACTACTACTGATAAAACTTACCTTAACTACCTAAAAGTCCTAAAATGATGTAGAAATTTAAAAATTATCTTGAATGTACAAGCTTTGTACTGAACTTCTGCTCTCTGTAGAATGTTGTTTGTTTATGAAAGTAGTTATTTCCATAAATACTCATAAAGCCTATTCAGTAAGGAAGCATTAAGGAAGTAAAGACATTTGGTATGTTTTAACTTTCTTTTCTAGTCACTAAATGTTTATAATTGTAAGCTGCTTTGCTTTACTGTGATTACGAAATTGTTGTTGACTTAGTTGGAAATGTTCCTATAAATGATAGATTTTCCATTTATGAAAACTTGATTATCTAAAAATGAGAAAACAAAATTCAGGCTGTAGATGAATTTCAGGATAAGCTTTTAAAAATAGAATTAATAAATGTGGGTCAACATTTACAAGTTATCAGTCCTTTCTTTTGAGTAACAAACATTTCTTTTTTGAATCCCAAATATGGAAAGAAAATCTTACTTACACTAGTTTTGAGTTTTCCTAGAAAAAAAATCACAGAACATCAGGGTTAGAAACAACTTTGATGGTGATCTAGCCACAAAAGTTGGGTTGGGGAAGATGAGATTTAAATCACATCCATTAAAAAAAATTTAACCAATGAATGAGAAAATTCTATGTAATATTTTCTTTTCCAGTAAAAAAATTGGGGGTTTTTTATTCACATTGTTCAGAACATAAAGACAGACAATAGGACACTTAATGTGTTTTTAAAACTATAAAATTAAAGGTATATTTCCATCCTGGTCAACAACAAAACATTAAGATTTTTGTTTTTGTTTTTGTTTGTTTGTTTTCCCAAGATGGAGTCTCACTCTGTCGCCCAAGCTGGAGTGCAACGGCAGGATCTCAGCTCACTGCAACCTCTTCCTTCTGTGTTCAAATGATTCTCCTGCCTCAGCTTCCCAAGTAGCTGGCATTACAGGCACCTGCCATGACCAGCTAATTTTGTATTTTCAGTAGAGATGGGTTTTCATCATGTTGGTAAGGCTGGTCTTGATCTCAGGTGATCCACCTAATTTCTGAATAAAATTATCCAAATTCTCCAATGGCCATCTCCAGAAAGCCCTTCTGTCCTCCAATCCACATTGCTATCTTACTCTAAATTTCTATGTAAGTGTGATACTCATTGTACAAACTTGTACTGAAGTATATACAATTTTCTTTTGCTATTAGTCTGTGCATGCTTAATTGTGCTTCTACAACTAGTCTACAAGCATATGAGTTGCAATGATGGGGACTGGAGATGCTGTGGTAGAGACTGCTACTGATCACTAGAAATTCATTTCTTGTTCTACCTGGGCACACAAATAGACTGTATTTCTCATTCCATTTGTGTCCATATGACTGGTTCTCATTCATGTATTGTAAGTTGAAATGACATACAATATTTCTAGTTTAAGGCTTTTAAGAAATAGATGTATCACCTCTTCTAATTGTTCTCCTTATACCATTTATGATGACAAAGACAGGGACATTTTCCACTGAGATGGAAAATAGAAGAAGACTAGAACCCTGTATCATCATGTAGAATGAATACTTAACCTGCCTTGGACTGTTATATGAGCAACAAATAACTTTTGCTTATATTTGCACAATTATGTATTTTGGAATCTATTTGTTACAGAAGTCAAGCCTATATAAACCAATGCAGATACGGTTATTTAAAGTTAGATTTTCTCTTAACAAAATTCTCAAACATGTGTCCACAGCTTAGCTATAAGGCAGTGTGAAAATGGATCTAGTGGGCTGGAAAAATTGTTATGTCATAAAGTAAAACCGTCAACATTGAGAACCTGGAAGAAAACCATGGACCTAATTGAACTTGTAACTCTAGTAGACATGATTTAAAATATATATATTAATACACATTGGTTGTTCCTTACTGGTAATAATTAGATTAGATAATAATAGACCAGTTTTCAAGGAAAATTAAAGGGAATAGAGCAAATGCAAGATATTGAGGCATAGCAGGTTTGAAAAATCATCTAACTTTAGACCTTAAAAGGTTGGAAACAAGAATGCCCCAAGTTGCTGAAGGCAAATGAATTATTCTGTGAATTGAGGAGAGACTTTGAAATGGGTAGGGAATCATTCAGAAACATGGTAAAGTAGCCACAGAGAACTAATTTTGTCATGTTTACTTCTGCAATTTTAAAGAAATTTCCATCCTTCCATTAAGGCTGCTACACACACACACACACACACACACACACACACAGAAACACACAGTACTGTGTGGGACTGTGTACATTTTCTTGGAGATATAAAGAAAAGTTAAATTCCGTAACAGGTGTGACATAAAGCAGAAATAAAATACCAGGTAACCAAGAACCCTAACAAACCAAGAACCCTAACAAAGGAGGAATTGAAAGTCAAAATGATCATAAAGCATAAGTACCCACATACAAGAAGATATATAGAGAAGTATAGAATATGGTTCTTGGGCTGATACCTGGGGTATACAAGCAACGTCTGTCATGGTAAAGATTCCTGCATTACATTTAACAAGTGTTCACTAACAATGCTAAGCTCTGTGTTTGAGCCTCACGGTTTGTAAAATGAATGAGATACAGCACCTGAATCACAAGACAAGATGCATCAACAAACAAATACAAAAGTGATTGATAATGAAAATCTTAGAAGCAATAGAAGCTATTCACTTAAACAAACCTATGGTTTCAGAAGCAATAAAGCTATTCACTTAAACTAACCTAGGGCTTCAGAGAAGGCTTCCTGGTTAGATAACTGAGCTATCTTGAAGAATAAATGCAAATAAGTCAGAGAAAGAAAGGTAGGAATGGCTTTTAAGACAAAGAAAATCATATAGGCTAAAGCAAGGAAGCATAAAATTACACCGCAGATGTAGAGAACTAAAACCGTGTAAATATAGTCTAAAACTAAGGCATAGAGGGTAAGAAAAATGTCTGCAAAGGTTGGTAGCAGGTAAAGTCATGAAAAGTGCTAAATGCTATGATAAGATGCTTGGGCTTCATATCATAAATAATGAGGATGCACTGAAGATTCTTTCCTCATTCTCTTCTGAATCTGAGCTATTGCTATTTTTTTGGTTTGCTCCTATTGATTTTAACTCCATACTACTCCATAGATTTTTCTTTCTGCACTCATAATACAGGCCCTTTTATTTGCTCTGCCAGTAAGTAACCACCCTGATAAGTCACCCAACCTCTTACAGCTTTGTAGCAATTCTTATATAGAATATAGGAACAACTCAATACACTGTTTTCAAAACAATGAATGGTGCTAATTGACTCTATTTTCTTTCCTAATTTTTTTAAAACTGTCATTTTCTTTCATTTATCTAAATAATATGCCCTCTTCTGTGATGTATTTTAAAGCATACATGAATTTTCTGCATCATGCACTAAACAATCATGGGTCTTATTTCTTTTCCATGAAAACAGGAGGAAGAAGGAATAGGAGACAAGAAGGAGGAGGAGAAAGAGGACAAAAAAATTTATGTTGTTGACATTTATCAAGTGCATACTATGTAATAGGCATTTGATACATTACCTTATGTAATTTTCACAAACGTTCTACAAGACAGTTCATTATTCTACCTATTTTAAAATAAGAAAACAGAAGTTCAGAAAGTCTAAATTTGATGGGTAAATTGTATGTGTCAATTTGGCTGGGTCACCATGCCCAGATATGTGATCAAATCTTTACTCTGGGTGTCTCTCTGATGGTGTTTTTGGATCAGACTAACATTTAAATAAACAGATTTTGAGTAAAGCAGATTGCCCTCTATAATACTGGTAGACCTCATCCAATCAACTGAAGGCTTGAATAGAACAAAAGACTGACCTCCTTGAGTAACAGGAAATTCTACCAGCAGATAGCCTTCAGACCAACTGCAGCTTTGGCTCTTCCCTGGATCTCTAACCTGCTGGCCCACTCTGCAGATTTTGGATTTGCCACTGTTCATAAACATGTGGGCCAATTCCTTAAAAGAAATCTTCACACACACACACACACACACCTTTTTGTTTCTCTCTGGAGAACCCTGATTAATACACTAAATAACTCAAACAAGGGCACCAAGATAGTAAATAATAAAACCAAAACTCATAACCAGAACTGTTTGTTTCCAAAGCTAGGATTCCACTAGCTGCATGATTTCTCATAAAATAACTTTAAACACTAATATATTAAAAATGAAAACTAATTTACATAATGTTTTAAAACTATTACAATATTGTATTGTGTAAATTGATGTTAAAAAAACCTGTTTTTTCTCTGTGTTGGAGCACTCTTCAGGAAAAATTATAAAAATTAATAAAAAACAAAAACCCTCTGTAATTGAAGTTTAGTGCACAGAAAAGTTAAAAAAAAAACAAGCAAAACATATTGGGAAAGAATTAACCAGTACATACGGGTATGAGCATTTGCTTCTAAATGCGGCAATGAAATCTGCCCTATGAGACATTCCTGCAACACATTTGTTTTAAACAAGTATGTTCTGCCATATTTAAGGGACATTTCAAATACAAACCTTCTGTGATTGATATGTAAATTATGAGCAGAGTAACAAATCGAAGATTAAGATGAAGGCATCCAGTCAAGTTAATCCATCTACACTTGGCCCTTTAGGATATCTAATAGCTAAAAATAAGAATGAGTTGATGGCAAAGCAAGGAATCATATCAGGTTTTCATGATCTCATCTTATGTAATAACTCTATGCCTGTATAGACAAAGAAGGCAGAAATAAAAGAAGTAAATACTACAGAAAAATGTTTTTACTCATCCATGAAAGCATAAGGGCTTTAGGGTGAGTATAAACTTCCCAATAATTTTAGGATCCATGATTTTATGTTTAAATAATTGTCATTTATTCATTTATCCATTAATATTTTGCACACCTATTAATAGCTAGCCATTGTAAGAAAAGAAAATAAATCATGGTTCCTGCCCTCAAGAAGCTTATGCTTCCAGGCACAGTGAAAAGCTATGTTTCACAAAAGAAATATTAGCAAAACTGAAATTGTAAACTGGAAAAAGGAAAAGCAATATACAGCTGCAGAGATCATAGAAGAAAGTAAGTTTGGGTACAGACATTGTTCATATATTTCAATTAAAATGTAAAAAAGAACATACCATGATTATTGATTCTTCCTAACCATAAGCATGGAATGTTTTTCCAACTGTTTGTGTCCTCTCTTATTTCATTGAGAAGTGGTTTGTAGTTCTCCTTGAAGAGGTCCTTTTCTTCTTTTGTTAGTTTTATTCCTAGGTATTTTGTTCTCTTTGTAGCAATTGTGAATGGGAGTTCACTTTTGATTTGG
>CAUYLG010042973.1:0-14800 GCA_963573385.1 Cacajao melanocephalus
CACATTGATTTTGTATCTTGAGACTTTGCTGAAGTTGCTTATTAACTTAAGGAGATTTTGGGCTTAGACAATGGGGTCTTCTAAAGTTTTAAGAGTCTCTCTTGACAGTGTGTGCAGAGGGCATTCTTTGATAACTTTTTAAAATATCAAGTCTCAATTTAAGGTCAATCCTCAATATAGGATAAAGTCAATATAGAAAACATAAAAAACTGGGTTGGAACTACACCAAAATATGTTCCTGAAATAAAATCATGTACTTTTTCTCTCTTTTCCCTCCCTCTCTTTCTTCTTTCCTTCCTGCCTTCCTTCTTTCCTTCCTTCCATTTGCTTATTTTTCTTAACAATGGAAAAAAGTACACTTCTTCTTTCTTCTGTTTTTTACCTGTCACACCTTTAAAAATATCCAGAAATGAATATTGCACTATACAGGAAGTCCCTAACTTAAGAACAGTAATTTGAAAATAGGCACACTGGACTCTCATGCTTCCCTTCTATCACAGGGGGTAGAGAGTAGTGTTAAGAGTATGGCTCTTGAAAATAGAACCTCTCTTACCTGTAAAATGGGACCATACCTACATCCTGACTGTGAGCATTAACTGACATGAATGTCTATCAAGATTTTAACAATATATCTTGGACACAGTAAGTATTTGTAATATAATAATAATGGCAATTGTGGTTATTATTACTGCTGTCATTTAATAAATATCATTGAACTTAGCTGATTTGTAGCAGCATCTCTTTCCTGAAAATGGTTGTTGGGGATGGGAAGCAGAGATGGTTTCCTTATAGTGACCATCTGTGGTTAGATACTATTATAGTCACCATTTTACAACATGTGACTGCACTTGGTGCCACCTATGGTAGATCTCAAGATGTTGAGTAACGTATTTTATGTTTCTTACAAATTGATGCTGGGGAACATTTTTAATGGATCCTTATATCTCCAGAACTTGCGTAGCATAAGAATAGGATAGATTCTTCATAATGGTTGATCTATGGCACTCCCACTCTCAAAATGCCTCATTCCTATATCCTAGAGATGTTGCTTCCTTCTCTGAGACCTCCCATGCTTACTCTAAGGCCCATGGCACTTTCTCTGGCTCCACACCCTCTTCAATGCTTTCTCTTTAGTCTTGCCCACTGGAAGCTTACAGCCTGGTGGGCTACAGATCATGTGGTCTGTAGAGAGTAATAACTGTCAGAGAGATGTGTTTGTATGACATAAGCTTTAGCTTTGAGTGTGCTTTGCACAGCCATTTGATCTGCCTTCAAGACCAGTTCTTCCTTCAGGTGTCAGCACTAGATATCCCCCTCCCCTCACTGCTACCTGTGCCTTCTCAACACCCTGCCTGTGTTTCTGTCAGGATGCTGACTGCTCTCTGCTGGATTTCATGTTCTCCTTGTCTGTGCCATGCCCTGTGAGCTCCTTGAGGGTGAGGACTGCGTTCTCTGTGTTCCGCAACTCTGTAACTCCAGGAGAAGCACTGTCATAACCAGTGTTCCAAAAATAATCTCTCATTAAGTCCATGGAAACAAGGTTCTCATGTTGATAGGTCCTGGAGTACTGTTTACAGAGTATTGTAGGAAAAGTATGGATTAAACAGATGTTTGTGGGCTGACCTGGGAATCTAAGTTCCAGTTACAACATGTTTCTAGGTGAAAGAATTCTGGGATATTCATGCTTATTTTCAGCAGCAAAATGTTACTTCTGCTCCCAAATTCTGAAGGATCCATTGTACTCTTCTCAGATCAGCATAATTCCTCTTGGATTCAGTGGAAGCCATATGCCCAAGGGAGACGATCTGGCTGCCTTTGAATAGAAGATGTTGGAGCAACACTAATAAATTTCAGAGTGAATACAATTTGCATTTGCAATAGCCTATTCCCGTAATTTAGAGTTTTCTGAGTGACTGAGAGGCTCCAAAGGTAGAATACATCTCTCAATCATTTCCACACAGTATTGACTTGTTGCCAAGCTCTGACCCTTTAAATGTCTCAAACAACACCCTAAGATTTTGGGAAGAAAACTATTCAATTTACTAGTATCGTTTCACAATATTTATAGGTCATGATTCTCCAACGTAGGGGGGATATTGAGAATGTGTAGTTGACACATTTTTCTTATGAAGAACACCCTTATTTTTCTTTCCCCTTAAGTATGAATTTTTCAGTAATGGTGTAGCACTGGTGGGTTCAATTTAATCAAAGTTTTCCAGGATCTTTCTTGCTAAAGAGTGAATCACCAGGTTTTTTGGTGTATTATGGGAGGAACATCTGTGCATTTTCAAGTTTGTGGTATGCAATGAAACATGCTGTAAGTCAATCAAGTGAGCTTTTTCAGCAGCAGTTTTTTTTTTTTTTTTTTTTTAAAGTCAGGATCTTGCTCTGCTCTGTTTTCCAGGCTGGAGTGCAGTGGTAGGTATGATCACGGATGGCTCACTGCAGCCTCAAATTACTGGGTTCAAGTTATCCTTCTGCATCAGGCTCCCCAGTTACTAAGACTATAGGTACATGCCACCAGACCTGTTAATTAAAAAGCAATTTAATTAATTACATTTATTATTAATTTTTATTTATTTTTTGTGGAGACAGTGATCTTGCTATGTTGCCCAGGCTGTTCTCAAACTCCTGACCTCAAGCAGTACTTCTGCCTTGGCCCCCACAAAGTGTTGAGATTTTAGACGTGAGCCTGGCCAGTGAATAGTCTTTACTAGTCCTTTACAATCTGTCTTCAACATTTATTGTCAGCTTCATTGTTTTTGCTTTTGCACTTTGAACTTTAATGACATTGTACGTGACCCTTGAAACATCATATATAGTGGCTGCAGCAAAATTATTACATAGAAAGGGCATAGGGTAGGTGATCTTGTTGGAATAAAGGACTAGACCCTTACCTTGAAGTTTCATTTGAATAGCGAGCCCACTGCTTGTACGTAGAAGATGTGCTGCTCCCTCATGGTGACTCTAGTCTTCTAGTAGCGTAAATCAAGATCCTTGGGATCATCCTTGACTCATCTTTTTCTCACTCTGTGTCTAATCCTTCAGCTATTTTGTGGGGTCCACCTTCAAATCTATCCATAATCACATCTCTTCTCACCTTCAGAGTTAGCACCTTGGTCTAAGCTGCCATCATCTGTTGCTGAGATTGTTGCAATCACCTCCTTCCTAATTTCCCTATGCACACCTCCCTCATACAGTCTGTCTCCAACATGTCTTTCGAGCTTCATCTCTTGTTTTCACAATTGTTGGAGCGATCCTGTTAAAAAAGAATCAGATTATGTCATTCCTCTGCAGAAAACCCTCTGAGAGATTCCCATTCTTACTCAAAAGCCGTACCTCTGAAAATGGCTGGAAAGGTCTTATACTATCAGGACTTCTGTGACTTCTCAACTGCTTTCCTACTTCCCTTGCTCACTCTGTTCCAACCACATTGGCCTTCTTGCTGTTCTTTGAGCATGACTGAAATGTTCATGGCCTTTGCATGTGCTTTCTCTTTATTTGGACAGCTTTTCATCTGGGTACTGTTTTGGTTCCCCTTCAACTCTATCATCTGCTTTAACACTTAACTAATCTCACTTGCCCTCTGTGCCCTGTAACATTGCTCATGGTCACCCACTTCTAGAAATGACTCTTTTGCTTCTGGACACCACATCCTCTTATAATTATTTGTAACTGTTTGACCATTCCTTCCTTTTTAAAACACATTAAACTTTTATTCTAAATTCAGGGGTCCATGTGCAGGTTTGTTACAAGGGTCTATGACTTGATGCTGAGGTTTGGGGTATGACTGACCCTGTCACCCAGGTAGTGAGCATAGAACCCAATGGTTTTTATCAACCCTTGTCTCCCTCTCTCTTCTCCATCTCGTAGGCCCCAGTGTTGATTTTTCCCATCTTTTGTGTATGAGTACTTAATGTTTCTCACTCCCACTCATGAGTGAGAAAATGTGGTCTTTGGTTTTCTGTTCTGTGTTAATTCACTTAGGATGATGGCTTCCAGCTGTGTCCACTTTGCTGCAAAGGTTATGATTTCATTTTTTATGGCTGTAGAGTATTCCATGGTGGACATGTGCCACATTTTCTTTATCCAATTCACCACTGATGGGCACTTAAGTTGATTCCATATCTTTGCTATTGTGAATAGTGCTTCAATAAACGTATGAGTGCATGTGTGTCTTTTTGGTTGAATGATTTATTTTCCTTTGGGTATATCCAGTAATGGGATTGCTGGGTCAAACAGTAGTTCTAATTTTAGTGCTATGAGAAATCTCCAAACTGTTTTCTACAGTAGGTGAATTAATTTACATTTCCACCAACAGCATATAAGTGTCCCCTTTTCTCCAAAGCCTTGCCAACATCTGTTATTTTTGTACTTTTTAATAATGCTATTCTGACTGATGTATCATGGTATCTCATGGTTTTGATTTGCATTTCTCTGTTAGTGATGGTGAACATTTTTTCATACGTTTGTTGGCTAGTTGTATGTCTTTTATTGAAAAGTATTTGATCATGTCCTTTGCCCACTTTTTACAGTGTTGTTTTTGCTTGTTGATTTAAATTCTTTATAGATTGTAGATATTAGACTTCTGTTGGATGTGTAGTTTGTGAATATTTTCTCCCATTCCGTAGGTTATCTTTTTATTCTGTTGATTTTTTCTTTTGCTATGCAGAAGTGTTTAGTATTATTAGGTCCCACTTGTCCATTTTTGTTTGTGTTTTGATTGCTTTTGAAGACTTAGTCATAAATTCTTTGCCAAGGCCACTGTCCACAATGGTATCATCTAGGGTTTTGTAGTTTGAGATCTTACATTTAAGTCTTTAATCCATCTTGAGTCAATTGTCATATCTGGTGATAGGTAGGGATCCAGTTCCATTCTTCTGCTGCATGTGGATAGCCAGTTAACCCAGAATTATTTATTGAATAGGGAGTCCTTTTCCCATTGCTTATTTTTGTCGATTTTGTTGAAGATCAGTTGATTGTAGGTGTGCAACTTTATTTTTGGGTTTTCTGTTTTGTTCTATTGGTCTGTGTGTCTGTTTTTAGTACCAGTATCATGCTGTTTGGGTTACTGTAGCCTTATAGTTGTTTGAAGTTGGCTAGTGTGATGCTTCTGGCTTTTTTGTTGTTGTTGTTGTTTGTTTAGGATTGCTTTGGCTACCTGAGCCCTTTTTTGTTTCCACATGAATTTTAGGATAGTTTTTTTCTAATTCTGTGAAAAATGACATGGTATTTTGATACGAGTAGCACTGAATCTGTAGATTCCTTTAGGGATTATGGATATTTTAATGATATTGAGTCTTCCAATTCATAAGTATGAAATAATTTTCCATTTGTTTGTACCATCTATAGTTTCTTTCAGCAGTGGTTTGCAGTTCTCCTTGTAGAAATCTTTCACTCCTTTGGTTAGATGTGTTCCTAGGTAATTTATTTTTTCATGACTATTTTAAATAGGATTGTGTTCTTGATTTGGCTCTCAGCTTTAACATTATTGGTGCATAGAAATGCTACTGATTTTTTTCACATTAATTTTGTACATGAAACTTTACTGAAGTAATTTATCATGTCTGGGAGCCTTTTGATTGAGTCTTTAAGTCTCTTCACATGTTGCCAGTGAAGAGAGATAATTTGACTTCTTTTCATTTATCACGTCTAGGAACCTTTTGGTGGAGTCTTTAAAACTTTCTAGATATAGAGTCATATTGTTAGTGAAGAGAGATAATTTGACTTATTTTCCTATTTGGATGCCTTTTCTTCTTTCTCTTGACTGACTTCTCTGCCCAGGACTTCTAGTACTATGTTGCATAGAAGTGGCAAGAGTGTGCATCCCTGTTTTCTTCTAATTCTTAAGGAGAATGTTCCCAGCTTCTGCCTATTCAGTATGATGTTGGGTGTGGGTTTGCATTATATGGCTCTCATTATTTTGAGGTATGTTTCTTTGATACTAAGTGTTGACGGCTTTTATAATGAAGGGATATTGAATTTTATCAAAAGATTTTTCTGCATCCATTGAGATGTTCATATCGTTTTTGTTTTTAATTCTGTTATGTGTTGAATCTCATTTATTGGTATGTGTATGGTGAACTAACTTTTACAGTCCCAGGAATAAAGCTTAGTTGATGATGGTGAGTTGACTTTTTTGATGTGCTGCTATATCCAGTTTGCTAGTATTCTGTTGAGAATTCTTTTGTCAACGTTCATCAAGGATATTGGCCTATATTTTTCTGTTTTCATTGTTTCTTTGCCAGATTTTGGTATCAGGATAATGCTGGCTTCATAGAACGAATTGAGGAGGAGTCTCTCTTCTTCTATATTTTGGAATAGTTTTAGTAGGATTGGTACCAGCTTTTCTTTGTATGTCTGTTAGAATTTGCTTGTAAATTCATCTGGCCTAGGGCTTTCTTTTGGTTGGCAGATTTTTTTTTATTAGGGTTTCAATTTTGGAACTTGTAATTTTGACCATTCTCTCTTGATCTTTTTCATGAGCTTGTCTTCCTCTGTCCATTCCTTAACTGCCAGTTGTCCATTTTCAGTCCTTTGGAATTCTTGCCACCTTTTTATTTTCTTGAGTAATATTATCTTCTCTGAGGTTTTAAATGATCACTTAGATGCTCATAAATTCTGAAATATCTAAGCCTAGTTCTTTCTCCTGATATACAGATGCATAGGTCCCATTAACTGCTGAACATCTCTATCTATGTGTCTCAGGTACATTTCAAACTCACTATATTCGAAAAGTCGTCATCTTCTTCATTGAATTGGGTTCTGCTCATGTTCTCTATCACAGCTGATGGCATCATCTAGATACTTTAGTTATAAGTTACTCTTGACTTTTCCCACTCCGTCACTCTCCACAGCCAACTAATCATCAAGTTCTGCTGGCTATACCTCTCAAATAGTTCTGAGTTTTGTCTCTCTCTCTTTTTATTTATTACTTATAATGGGTTGAGCGATAGTCCTTAAAAGATAGGTCCACACCAAATCCCTGGAACTTGCGTTCCTTTATGGAGTAAGGGTCTTTACAGATGTCACTGTTAAGGATCTTGAGATGAGATTACACTGGATTTTCTGTGTAGACCCTAAATCCGATGACAAATATCCATACAAGAGAAAGGCAGAGGGAGAAGAAGGGAAGATACAGACACACAGAGCAGAAAGCAATGTGGAGGTGCAGGCAGAGGCAGTGATTGGAGTGATGTGGTCATACACTAAGAATGCCAAGGAATGATGACAGCCTCCAGAAGGCGAAAGAGGCAAGGAAGGACTCTCCAGTATGGGCTTCAGAGTGAGTGCCCTGCCAACAGCTTGATTTTCATTTCTAGTTTCTAGAAATGTGAGATTGTGAGAGAACATATGTCCCTTGCTTTGAGCCATGTAGTTTGTGGTAATTTGTTATGGCAGCCACAGGAATCAAATGCACTCCCTTTGCCAGTTCAGAAACTTATCATCCTTGTCCTGGATTAGTGAGAGAGCTGCATAGTGGTTTCTTTGTCTCCAGTCTAAGCCCTCTTATGTTACATGTTCTATTCTGCACCCAGAGTAGTTATAGTCAAATCTCAATTTGTCCCTGTCCCTTCCATGTTTAAATCTGTCTAATTCCTTCCACCTATAATATGCTCTTTCTTCTCCTGTAGCTTCAGTGCTTGTTTAGCCTGGAAGCCTTGGCCCCATCTTTTTTTTTTTTTTTTTGGTCACTCCATTAGTCCTACAAACCCTAAAACATGGATCAATTGCACCATATACTTTCTCTACTTCTACATTTAGGCTATTTGGAAAATTGATATAATTGTGTGGATTTTCTTCCCTCTATACTGTAGTCCCCAGTCTCAGCTGAGTCTTCAAAATAGTCCAAAAATCTGGTCAGCTCCCTCTCCTAATTGTCCCCAGTGACTCTTCCAAACCTTCATCATTGTCTTCTAAGCTCTTCCACTTTGCTTCATGCTGCTCCCTTCCTTGTCCTTAATGGGAGAAACTTCAGGTTTCTCATGGATAAAAGTCCTCAGATGCCCATCCCCAGCTCCACCAAGTTTTATAGCTTCACCTCAGCTGTCTTCCAGTTTCTGAGAAAGACACATCCCCCTCATTCCTTCTGTACTGGTGACTTTTTCTGACCATGTTCTTAAGGACTCAATTTATTATTTCCTCTTCTATTATATTTTTAGCTCCTTCTATGGGCTCCGTTCCCAGTGCTGATAAGAATGCTGACATCTTTTTCGTTTTAAACAATACCAAGTACTCAACACTTTTAAAATTATGTGACCCGACCTGTTAAAATGAGAATAATTTTGTAGAGATAAACTAAGCTGTATTAAATGATGCACTATCAATTGTCTTTGAAAAGAGTTCTAAGCTTTTCTTTTTCTCTCTCTTCCATTTTAATCAAGGAGGAAAATAGACAAATTAGAAGAACATACTGAAAGTCTGCCAGTGTTGCCAACTGCTTGCTGATAATGATTTTTCTTCTCCCCTGGCTGGAAGGAAGGGTAAATTACATATCTCTTAGGGACAATTCCCAACCCCTGCCAGGCTGATTTACTCAACATTGGCCCTTCCTGGCATCATTGGCTGCTATATAAAGCAGAAGTCCACATTTTCTGACCAGCTTGGACAAAGACAAGTTACAAACTCACGCTTTTTCATTTTTATCTTCAATAATGTATAGATGGAAAATCCTAGGGTATTCATACTTTTAATAAAATACAGAGCTTCATTTTTATGCATTTACTATTTTTTTTCTTTGAAGATAATGGACTTTTCTCCTTTTCATGTCTTGAATTGAATTCTTTCCCACCCTTTTCCTTTCCATGCTTCTCAGTTGAATTCCTGTGCAACATGAACTGCTGGCAGTGATGCATTCCAGAGGGTACAACCTATAGTTTTGAGGCATGTAGACTTATCCACAAAGACAGAGACTTGTAGAGGAAAGATGCATAACCAGTGAAAACAAAGGTAGCAGTGCTCAGCTTTAATCTTTTAGAAGCGACAGTATTATATTAGAATTTTAATTGAAGAAAACCAATGGCAACTATAAATTATTATACAACTCTAATTTTCCTTTCCTCATTTGTTGTTTTTCAGATTCTTGTGTCATGTAATTTCCTGCCACTGTTAGAAAGTTTAGAATTATATACTTATTGTTTATATCACAGTTTGATTCAATTTTTAAAAATATTATTTTTCTATGGCTGAGTGTGATAGACAGAATAATGGCTCTCAGAAGAAGTTTATGTCCTAATCCTGGGACCTGTGAATCTGTTTGTTACCTTACATGGCAAAGGTACTTTGCAAATGTGGTTAAGTTAAGATCTTGATGGGAGATTATCCTGGATTACCTGGGTGGGTCCAATGTAATCACAAAGATTTTTTTGAAAGGGGAGCAGGTAGCTCGGAGTGAGAGTGAGTCAGAGAAGGAGATGTGATGTTGGAAGCGAGGTCAGAATGATTCCATTGCTAGAAGGAGCCATGAACCAAAGCACCCAGGCAGGCTTGGGAAGCTGGAGAAGCAAGAAATAGATTCTCTCTGAAATCCTCCAGGAGGAGCACAGCCCTGCTGATACCTTGACTTTCGTCCTGTTAAGATCCATTTTTAGACTTCTCTAGAATTACGAGATTATATATTTGTGATGTTTTAAGCCACTAAGTTTGTGATAATTTGTTAAAGCAGCAATAGAAAACTAAAATGCTGGAAGTTTTAGTAAAAAAACGCAACATGATTTTCATTCTTTTAACCTAAAACTTAGTGACAGGTCTTGTCCTGGGAGCATTGTCACTTTAAGAAGCTATGATTAAAAGCAGCTGGGGGTTTGCTAACTCGAAAGCCACAAGGATTGACTCACTGTCTTACGGGTTTGGTCTTGGGTCCCTCTCTTCCTGCCTTCTTTACTTTCCTCCATGCTCTCCGGCCACCATGCCTGGTCACTGTCCTGTACCCAGGCTTATGAGCTAGTTTCTCACTATGATTTAGTTAATGAGCCTTAGACTCCTCAGCTTCTCCTCTACCTGGTTTGAAGTGATGCACCTGTCAGTCCTTTTTGGCTTACCCTTTCCTGGACAATGTGATAAGATGCCTGACTTATACAAACAGGCCCTCAACTCTTGTTTGGGCAGTGTTCAGATGCATTTGTTCCTGTTTTGGTTTACAGATGTGCCTGAACGTTTGGCTCTGTTTGCCTGTCCATTCATTCTTTAACAGTAACTTTCTGAACAGCTACTCTATGCAAGAACTGGAGTAGAAACTAGGGATGGATAGATGAGTAAGATATGGTCTGCATCCCCAAGTAGTTCATAGTCTAATGTAGGAGACCAACATAAAGAGAGGTAACTAGTAAAAGAAAAGATGAAAATATGAATAGTCTCTTCCTGATCCTAGGGAAGAGAAGATATTCTTGGGTAGTGTCAGTGGGGGAAACTTCTTGAAAGGAGTAGATGGCTGATTTGGAACTTGGAAAGAATGAATAGGAATTATCCAGTGGCAGGGAGGGGGGCATGGGGGATGGTGTGAATGGAGGAGATGACACAAGTGATAGGAGTTCACAAGAGGGGACAAAACAAGCAAAAGCACAGGAAATAGGGGAGTGTGAAAAGGAGTTGCAGGGAGAAGATGGAGAGGTAGATGTGGGTCAGACCTCAGAGTATCTTGAATATTGAATGAATCTTACAGTGCATAAGATTCATTCATTAAACTCATCAGCACTGTTCAAAACCCTGGAGGTCAGATGTGAACAAGACAAAGCTGCTGCCCTCTTGGAACCCAGTGTGTCACAGGAGACAGATAACATGAGTAATCACAGTGGTAATCACATGGTAATTACAATGAGAGGAGGCATTAGGGGTAGCTGACTATCCAGGCTGAAGGTCCAAAAGGATTTCTTTGAAGATATAATATCTGCTCAGGAGGCTGAGACACGAGCATTGCTTGAACCCAGGAAGTGGAGGTTGCAGTGAGCTGAGTTTGCACCGCTGTACTCCAGCCTCACTGACAGAGTGAGATTCCAGCTCAAAAAAAAAAAAAAAAAAGATACAATCTCTGAACTGAGTCTAAATAGATGGGATTACCCAGGATCTTGTTAGCCCTCAACCTCATAGAATCTTATTGCCTAGGTCTCAGGTAGAAGTAAATATCTGCATTTCACAAGCCTACCTAGTAGGTAGTTCTGATGCAGGTGGATTCATAGAAGGATTCAATTTTTTTGCTTCCACAAAACGAGTCTCAGATGTTGGACTTCTGTGTAACATGATTCGGGACACTCAAACCATGAATAGCTTCATTGAGATGTTGTAATATTCATGATACTTAAGAAAAACAGTATTGCAATAACTTAGTGTTGTTCTACCCACAACTAGATGGCTCTTGACTGATTCAGAGGGAAACTTTGGACGGGCCATATTAAAAGCAGTTTGGGAAGTTCCCTTTGAAAGGTCAAGTAATATGAGAACATGCTTCCATAGATGACTGAAGAATGGGTGAAACCTCTTTTCTTTAGTTCCTCTACCAGCTCCCATCAACTTACTGCCTCTGACCCCTAAGGCTTTCCAAGAAAATGGGCTCAGCTACTAATCCTTAGGTAGGATTGAGCTGAGGATACCCACAGTTCTTCTTTAGAATTAGCTTCTCTGAAAAACTCCCCAGATTCTAAATCATTGCCAACGTACTGAGATCTTTTTATTCTAAGATCCAGGGTAGTATAAAAGAAATGGCATGAAATTTGAAGTCAGGCTTGTTAGTGAGTATTTACCTACGTTGTAAATATTTGAAGTATTGGATTGCTAGGTACTCAGAAAACAACAACAGCAACAATGAAAAAGGATCCTGGTCCTGCTCTACAGAAGCTAACAATCTAGTAGGGGAAACAGATAATATTTATAACAATGTGGTAACTGAAATGGGAGAACTGATAAGATACTGTGGGAACAGGAGATGAGACATTTGGCTAAGCCTAGAGTGAGGGCTCACAAAGAAATAAGCCCTCAGTTAGGTGGTTGGGAAGAAATTAGCTGGGAAAAGAAGGTGAAGTTAAGGTATATTTTATTTCCTTCTCTTGCAGCCTTTCTTACCACAGCATCTCCTAATGGTCTATACACAGTAGATTTGTGGTCTGAGAGCATCATCTTTTACATACCTTCATCAACTTCTTATTTAAGTGGAATGAAAAGATTGCTTAGTACTAGATTGGATGACCCAAATCAGCAGGCTACTCAAGGTTTCTTAGTGAATCATGTCCAGAGCAAAATACATTTATTTATAAGAACCTTGTCCTTTGAGGCAATATCTTGTCACTGTATAAGCTTTGATTGAAGTCTCTTCAGTGCACGGTTGGCTTTGGAATGCAATGTGGGCAGGATGCATAACCATAGATGTGGTGGTCTATTTAGGACCAGTCTGACAGTTAGAGAATGGTAGACGGCCTTGCTCTGTTCCCAATCACAATCTCTCCGCATCTCTCCCTACCACATTCTTTTTCTTTTGATAGTTATTTACTACCGATCAAACATATTTACTAAACACTTTGAGAAACTGAAAAATATCAAGACTTTTTAAGAAGAAGGAATGTATGAAATTGGACAAAAGTGATTAATGTGGGAATGTTCAGAGATTTTCCCCACAGCTTCCCTGTCTAATAAATAGAATCCTCAGTTTCAGTGAAGCGATTTTTACCTCTCTCCAAATATTTCTTTTTGCATAAGGAAAGCAAATTTGATGTACTTGATAAAGTTCTCAGAGAGAAAAGATAGGGCTCTTCTTCTGATGGAAGAAGAAGGCAGTAGAGGAGTGATGGAGGAGTATTTCTCCCTGAGGGTTTTGAGGAGAGAGATGCTGGAATACCTCTAGGAAAGGAGCAAAGTGAGCAGGAGAACGAAAGATTTTAGCGAGTGCTTTTATGCATTTTCTGCTGGAACTCCTTTGAGTAATATGAGTAAACCATGGGATTTGTTAATTCATTTTTATTTATTTTGGCTATTGCACTGTGCTTCTGGGATGTGATGGTGCTTTCAGACTAAATTATGTTATGGGTACGTATGCATCCTCATGTAATTCTATAAATACAGCATATCCTAGCCTACCTGTGGGTTCCAGATTAAGAATGTCTCTTTTGGGGTCTAGATTACTGAAATAATCTCCAAACTCGTCTTCCCATCACCACTTCTCCTCTTCTCTACTTTTTTTCTGCCTTACTACTCTTAAAATACATATTGGATTCTGCCATTTTCTTGCTTAAATCCTTTTAATGGCTTTATTTGCACAAGTGTTATGGGCTCCATTGTGTCCCCACCAAATCCTTACATTGAAGTCCTGACCCCCAGTACCTCGGAATGTAGCTGCACTTGGAAATTCATTCTTAAAAGAGATAATTAAATTAAAATGAAGTCATTAGTGTGGACTCTAATCCAATATGACTGGTGTCCTTGTAAGGAGAGTTAGGACACAGATGGGTAGAGAGGGAAGACCATGTGAAGACACAGGAAGGCAGTGCAAAGAAAATAATCAACAAAATAAAAAGTAGCTTGCACTCTCAATTCCCAATGGGAAAAAAGAAAACATTTGTAAACCATTTATCTGATGGGTGGTTAATATCCAAAATTTATAAATAACACATATAACTCAATAGTATTAAAAAAAACCCAACTAATTGGGTAAAGGACCCTAGTAGACATTTCTCCAAAGAAGATTAAAAATGTCCAATAGATGAAAGGGTCTTCAACATCATTAATCATCAGGGAAATGCAAATCAAAAATCACAAGATGTCACCTCACACTTCTTGGATTGCTATTTTCAAAAAGTCAAAAGGTAATAAATGTTGGCGAGTGTGTGGAGACAAAGGAAACCTGTACACTGTTGGTGGGAATGCAGACTGGTGCAGTCATTATGAAAAACAGTACTGAGATTTCTAAGAAAATAAAAATAGAACTATCATATCAGACACCAAGAACAATGTGTATAAAAACGCTGAAACATCACAAGTCCTATCATCAAGGAATCTCTAGAAGGTCACGATTGCTGGCATTTAAAGAACGAGAGAAATTTGGGCAGGACCTAATCATAGGGCTTTGTGAGACATAATAAAAAGTTTGGATTTTACTTACTGTGTTAGTTTGCTGGGGCTGCCATAAGAAAGTACCACTGTGGCTTCAACAGAAACTTATTTTCTCACAGTTAAGTAGCTGTTTTTTTTCTGAGGCCTCTTTCCTTGGCCATCTTCTCCCTGAGTCTTTATTTTTAAAAAAATTTTTAACTCTTTTTTTTTTTTAACTGTGCTTTAAGTTCTGGGGTACATGTGCAGATTGTGCAGGTTTGTTACATAGGTATACACATGCCATGGTGGTAGTTTGCTGCATCCATCACCCCATCATCTACATTAGGTATTTCTTCTAATGCTATCCCTCCCCAATCTCCCCACCTCCTGCTATTCCTCCCCTAACCCCCCACCCCCCAGGTCCCAGCGTGTGATGTTCCCCTTCCTGTGTTCATGCGTTCTCATTGTTTAACACCCACTTGTGAGTGAGAACATGCGGTGTTTGGTTTTCTGTTCTTGTGTCAGTTTGCTGAGAATGATGGTTTCCAGATTCATCCATGTCCCTGCAAAGGACATGAACTTATCCTTTTTTATGCCTGCATAGCATTCCATGGTGTATATGTGCCACATTTTCTTTATCCAGTCAATCATTGATGGGCATCTGGACTAGTTCCAAGTCTTTGCTATTGGGAACAGTGCCACAGTAAACATTTGTGTGCATGTGTCTTTATAATGGAATGATTTATAATCCTTTGGGTATATACTCAGTAATGGGATTGCTGGGTCA
>CAUYLG010042975.1:0-69643 GCA_963573385.1 Cacajao melanocephalus
TTATGTGTGGCTACTAATTTCTATTAACCTAATTTCAAATCTAAAGGCAAAATTAAAATGCATTTTTCTCTTCCTCATTACCAGAAAAGATGGCCTCATATGCTACTATCCTATGATTCTCTTTTTGTTCAGCTCATAATACAAATAGCTTATTGTTCTAAGCTGTCTTATAAAGCAATACTATAAAATTAAATAGATAAAAGTCATATAAGCTATGAAGATTGTTTGCTGGTGGTAATTTTTGAGCTTGATTCTGAATAGACTTAATAAGAAGGGCACTTGGAAAAGGTGGCTCAAATTTTGCTCTTTAAGGTATCTTGAAATTATAGGCTCACTCTCCCAAAATTTCAAAAGGCCTACAACTTTGGCTCTTAAGAGCAAAGCAGTGATAGAAGCTTTTAGAATCATTTCAAAAAGCAAGATTTCATAGTTTTCCCTCTCAAATGGTTCCCTAATATACTTGCAGAATGAAGGCAAAGGGAAAACCAAGAATAAAACTAGCTAAGTACTCCATCAATCGGGCTTCCTGTTCTAAAGAGACACCACCCTGCAATAAATGCTTCACAGACAACTGGGCTTTTGCAGGGTCAGTCGGCATTTGATGCCCCATATCTCCTGGTTCTTTTGGTTGTCAATAGTTGGCCTGGCAATGGTGGTGAAATGGGAACAATTAATCTGTAGATGAGGAAGGGCTTCCTTTAACAGTTGAAGGGTACCATCTGGCACAATTCCAAAAACTTGTAGTGTTTTTAGTGTGGGAATTTCTCCAAGTTCACTGGAAAGGAAGAAAAAGACTTTTAGAGTAGCAGTATCTATGGAAACTGTTTGACTAGAGTTTTATGACCCAAATTTTACAATTTGTATCATCTACAAAATGCAGTCTGAAAATATAATTTATAATAAATGACTTGAGAAAATAGCAAATTAAACTGGAAAGCACAGACCATATAGCTTGAGCAACATGGTTTTAGGAAATGCACTGGTGCATTTTATTGAATGAGGTTCCTAATAATCTTAGAAACTCAGGTTTATTTAAAATCCAACCATATTTGCTTCCTTTCTCCAGCTGTGATTTATACAGTGATCTGAATGGGGTTACTGTGTTGTGAGGAGAAACTAGCAAGCCATGGTAAAAAGCAAATGTTTTACTGTGGTGCCAGTTGCAGACCACCACAGGTTACATGCAAATTAAGGATATGAACTTAACCTTTATGTGAACTAGGCTCATCTCTCAAAAGGAGATGTTGGCAGGATTCATGAACTTCTTAATAATGGTTCATAGTCAACAAGTCCATTCTGTGTGATGAAAACTACCACTGACTTCCCTGAGATACTTTAGATAGGGTTATGTAGTTGGGTACAGGTGGAAAACATGGGTGAAAAATCACATCCTTTATAGGAGGCAATAGGCATCTTACCTCTCTACGTATTACCATTTTTTTCTGCATAGATAAGCCAGTTCCTTTAGGTATTTCACATTAGATGAAATTCAACTCTGTTAACAGTGACATTCTGTTTTACAAAAAAGGGAACCTGTTTCTCCGCAGTAAAGACTGTTTGGTGTTGGTAATGATTTTTTTCTTCTTAACTCAGATCTATGTGCCTAGAAATTCATCTCTCTGATCTGTATTTGCTGAAGGTTGGGACACATAGTACAAAGTCTCGAGAAAGGGAACATTTATTTTGGAATTTCAACAAAATCCTACCACAGATCAATGAGCACATCAATGACCTAGAGTCAGAAACACCCTTTATATTTTCACATTGTCAATAATTACTTTTAAAAAAGCCCCAAACTTTCCTTACAATAACTGTCACCTGACCTTCAGTCTTTCTTCTTTCTAGCCTATTCTATATACCAATTTCCAAGGCATCCTCCTAACGCCTAGCTCAGATTAGTCATTCATCTGCTCCAAAACCTTGGATGCTTCCCTTGTATTTACAGAACCCAGGCTGTTCAGCTAGCCTGAAGACCTTCTGTGTTTAACCTGCTGTTCCAGTCTTTCCACTACTCCCGGAAATGTATTTATTTTACATTCCACAAGGTGTCTTAAACCCCACAAATGTTTATTATATGTTAGCTGAGTACAAGAAGAAGGCTAATTTATAAAATAAAAGCACTATCCAAATGAAATAAATATGCTTGTTCACAACGGTACAATAAGATCTATAGGTACAACCAAAGAAAATCAGTAAGAACAAATTGCTGTCATTCTTTAAGTAAAGAGAATGCAGAAACAGTATCAAAGTAAGATCACAAGACACGGATGTTTATAGTTATCACTTACAATGACAGCAATACAGCTCCAACTTTGAATCCCTCATGTGAAATTTGAGGAATGTTGTTATGAGAATTCTGGTTCTGGGATATCCAAATTAGCCAAATTGTGAGCCATTCTGCACTGGAGAATATTTAAGGGAAGAAACTGTAGGAGGGAGTAAGAAAAGGAGGAATGGCAGATGGCAGAGGAGGGAATGTTCTTGCAACAGCGTTGGGAAAGAGATCTGGTGAGGAAAGAAATTAAGAGCAGACTCTCAGAACACACTCGAGTGTTATATATAAGAAGGGGCTTATATAAGATAAGACGATGGATGAAGAACCAGTTCCCAAGTACAAAATCCAGAAAGTCTCTAAAATTTTGAGGAGACAAAAAATAAAAGATGCCTCCTGGTATGTGCATTACCTACAACCCAGAATAAAAACTTTGCAAGCATCTTTTAAAAACTACAATGGAAGAGACTGAGGAGCAAACTAAGGATGGCAAATAGAAATAAGTAGTTCAAGAGCCATTATTTCTAATGTAAGAAGTATAAAATGACACCAATGTCTTCTGTATCTTGAATTTTAGAAAATAAAAGATATTTATGAGCTCTTTCACAGGATTGTTCCTTACCTCATCTATATAATAACCTTGCTTTTCTTATAAAATCTTAAAGGCCTCAACTCCAAATGCTCCTACCACAGAAGGTTTTTAGTCTTCCATAATCTTAGATTAGTTTATTACCTCCATCTTGGGTTTCTTACTTGAATGAGAAATAGGGAAGAATTAGAAGGAAGTTTAGACACAGAGGAGAAGACCAATTAGGAATAAATACAATGGGAAAGGTCCTGGGGAAGAAAAATTTACAGTTTCTGAAGTATTTTAAAATATTACTACAGAAGAAAGACATTCAAATTGTATTTTCCCACTTTCTGACAAATAAATAGCCTTAAGTTCTTTAGCATAGATGGTTCTCTGGAAATTCTTACTGAAGCATCCTGGAATTTTTATTATAAACCTCAAATACATCATTTGCCAAAATGATTGAAATTAGAGTCATTCTAATTCTCATTTTATCTTGAGAAACTTTTAAGTATCAACAAACTCATCTTAAGGATTCACAATGCAAATCAGTGTACAATTTACACAATGCCTAAATAAATATACTCTTTTACCTTAAAATTCAAGGACAGGATCTTTCTTCCTCTCTATTCTAGTGGTCTGACTTATAACTAAACTCCTAATGTCCCCGTTTCTCTTATTTCATAAGATTTATACATAAAAGAAATAATAATGCAGTGAAGGTTCACAACTAGTTCTGTGACTTCAGCCCCATGTTTGTAACCATCAGTTCACACTGCCTCCAGGTATTACCATGCGATTATTATGCAGGTATCGCAATTACTATTACGCCACTGGATAAAAATATTAAAATGAAGAGCTCACAGCCTTCCCCTTGGCTCTGCTTGAGAAAAAGCATTTGGGTTATTACCTGCTTAGCTTCTTTCTTTCTGCAGAGAAGGAACAAAAGCAAGACACATGGATAGATTCTCTTAAGAAAAGCAACCCAAAAAGAATTATCACCACACTCCCCAGGGGGGCTGCACAGGCAAAGAAGCAGGAACCCAGATGGCAAGGACAGGAAAGAATGGATGACAGAGAAGCCTTTTTGAATAGATGCTAGAAGCTCCTAGGAGTTCTGGATGCTAGAAAATAGAGAGGGCAGGGATTTTAATAAGAGTTTTTTATGCACATGCATTTAAACCCCAACATTTGAGAGCCGGGAAAGTAAATCCTACCATCCTATTTTAGGCAGTCCTTTCTCAAATGAAATACCAGCTCAGATCCTGAACCCCAAAATTAATTAAAATGATTAATTAAAATGCATAATTGCCAGATTTCCTAATTCTACTAGCTAACTCTGTGTAGCTGAAGTATCAGATTTATTCATTAATTCTTGAAACTAACTTAAATGATCCAAACTATGATTCTGAGGACTAAAATTCTTTGTTCAAATTTACCACTGTTCCTAGGTAGGAGCTGGAAGCTAAATTAACCATCATTTAAATAGTGAGCTACATAAATGGATCCAGCAGCCGCATTGAGGGCATGTTGGGCACCTGACCTACTCTAAGACACTGACCTCTTGTGGTTTTTAATAAAATTGCTACAAATTTACATTTGCCATTAGGGAGACTTTTCCAGCCCTTTGTGATGAAATACAGAAAACCTTTTAAAACAATAAAAATATGATTCCCAGGATGAGCTGGGTATGATGCTTCGCAAAAGAAAGATAGACCAGGCTGCTTCTTTCTTGAACTCCCTTGATTTCCGTGGAAGTTGCTGAGCAGATAAAACTAACCCTTGTATGAACCATTGGATTAGATAGTGACTATTTTGCTTCTGTCCAGGAGACCTAGGATTTAGACCCAGGTCAGCCACCAACTCACCATAAGGCTTGAATAAGTCACTTCACTTTTTAGACCTTAACACAACCCTGTTCAAAAATAGCATCAGACTTACAATACATACCATCTATAGGCATACATCCTTCCTATTCCTTGACTATCCAGGACATAGATCAGGAGCAGATACAGAACTTTAAGCCCAGATAAAAGCTTCTGGAATCAACTGGAGTTAATCCGAAAAAATTGGGAAGAAAAAAAAAAGACACCCACATTGGGTCTGCCTTCCTAATTATACTCTGAGTTTCCTGGAGGAAAAGATTATCTTCTGCTTCTTTGCTAAGTCCTCTCACAGATACTAAGACAGCAGGCTACTAATTAAAACTGCTTATAGCTAAACAATAAATGTTTAGTGAACCATCTGAATCAACTCAACTTCTCCAGACAGTTTAAGCAACACTCTGCTAGTCTTTCATAGCCAGTCTGTGGTATACGAATCACTAATGTTTCAGTTTCATATGTCCATTAATAATAATGGATTTTCACACCAAGGGGCAGCTCTGTTGTTTCCTGCCCTCTATTAAGCATTAAAAACAAAACATACTTACAGTAAAGTTTCAGGTATTATATCATAGCACCGACTGAGAGACAGGTGTTGGAGGTAGTTGAGCTGGAAAAATTCCGGGAAGCAGTCATTCTTTAGCATGATACTATCACTGTAAGAGAGCAGAAAAAAAAACTATTGAAAATCACACATTGATCCTAGATAAAGACAGAAATAATCCACTGCGTACTTCCTTCAATTCAACATTATGATCCTTTCTCCATTAAATGAGAAATCAAAAATTTTCAACTTCTGATCTAAAATAAATAAATATATAAATACCTTAAGTCTAGGTGGACAAGATTGGGGCATCTTCTAACTAAAGTAGAGAGATCTAGGAAAAACAAACAAACATTATGGTCATTATTAAGTGAGGAACAAGACAAGGATATTTGCTATCACTCTATCATTGAACATCATGCTGGAAGTTCAGAACAACCAGTTAGAAGCACACACTATTAGAAAGAAAAAATGATCATCTTGGAATATAAAATTTTCTACCTCAAAAGCCCAAGAGAATCACCTGAAAAAGAGAACTGTGTAAAATGACTAACTAACAATTTTTAGCTTATCTATGTATCAGTAATAGCAGGCTGGAAAAATAATGGGAAAAACAATCCCATTCACAACAGCAAAAAGCAAAATTAAACACCAGTATATATAAGCAAACAATATATTACAAAGGTAACACCTCAGATCAACAAGAGAAGTAATAGATCAGTAAAAAGAAATAGGAGGTGGCTGGCAAGATGGCTGAATAGGAACAGCTCTGGTCTGCAGGTCCCAGTGAGATCAACACAGAAGGCAGTGTACCTGAAAGTGATGGGGAAATCAAACCAAGGTGGAAAACACTCTTCAGGATATTATCCGGGAGAACTTCCCCAACCAAGCAAGGCAGGTCAACATTCAAATTCAGGAAATACAGAGAATACCACAAAGATACTCCTTGAGAAGAACAACCCCAAGATACTAATCGTCAGATTCACCAAGGTTGAACTGAAGGAAAAAATGTTAAGGCCAGCCAGAGAGAAAGATCAGGTTACCCACAAAGGGAAGCCTATCAGACTTACAGCAGATCTTTCTGCAGAAACCCTACAGGCCAGAAGAGAGTGGGGGCCAATATTCAACATTCTTAAAAAAGTTTCTACCCAGAATTTCATATCCAGCCAAACTAAGCTTCATAAGCAAAGGAGAAATAAAATCCTTTACAGACATGCAAATGCTGAGAGATTTTGTCACCACCAGGCCTGCTTTACAAGAGCTCCTGAAGGAGGCACTAAATATGGAAAGGAAACACTGGTACCAGCCACTGCAAAAACATACCAAATTGTAAAGACCATCAACAATATGAAGAAACTGCATTAACTAATGGTCAAAATAACCAACTAGCATCATAATGGCAGAATCAAATTCACACCTAACAATTCCTACCTTAAATGTAAATGGGCTAAATGTCCCAATTAAAAGATACAGACTGGCAAATTGGATAAAGAATCAAGACCCATTCATATGCTGTATTCAGGAGACCTATCTCATGTGCAAAGACACACATAGGCTCAAAATAAAGGGGTGGAGGAGGAATATTTACCAAGCAAATGGAAAGCAAATAAAAAGCAGGGATTGCAATCCTAGTTGCTGATAAAATAGACTTTAAACCAACAAAGATCAAAAAAGACAAAGAAGGGCATTACATAACAGTAACAGGCAAACAGAAAGCTAAATCATAAGTGAACACCCATTCCCAATTGCTACAAAGAGAATAAAATACCTATGAATACAACCAACAAGGGGTGTAAAGGATCTCTTCAAGGAGAACTACAAACCACTGCTCAACAAAATCAGAGAGGACACAAATAGATGAAGAAACATTCCATGTTCATGGATAGGAAGAATCAATATGGTGAAAATGGCCATAACTGCCCAAAGCAGTTTATAGATTCAATGCTATCCCCTTCAAGCTACCACTGAATTTCTTCACAGAATTAGAAAAAACTACTTTAAATTTCTTATGGAACCAAAAAAAGAGCCCACATAGCCAAGACAATCCTAAGTGAAAAGAACAAAGCTGGAGGCATCACACTACCTGACTTCAAACTATACTACCAGGCAACAGTAACAAAAACATCATGATACTGGTACCAAAACAGATATACAGACCAATGGAACAGAACAGAGGGCTCAGAAATAATGGCACACATCTAATCTTTGACAAATCTGACAAAAACAAGCAATGGGGAAAGAATTCCCTATTTAATAAATGGTGTTGGGAAAACTAGCTAGCCATATGCAGAAAACTGAAACTAGACCCCTTAATTACACCTTATACAAAATTTTTTTTTCTTTAACTCAAGATGGATTAAAGACTTAAATGTAATACCTAAAAACCACAAAAACCGTAGGAGAAAACCGAAGCAATACTGTTCAGGACATAGGCATGGGCAAAGTCTTCATGATTACAACACCAAAAGCAATGGCAATAAAGGCCAACATCAACAAATGGGATCTCATTAAGCTAAAAAGCTTCTGCACAACAAAAGAAACTATCATTAGAGTGAACAATCTACAGAATGGGAGAACATTTCTGCAATCTACCCATCTGACAAAGGGCTCATAGCCAGAATCTACAAAGAACTTAAACAAATTTACAAGAAAAAAACAACCCCAATAAAGTGGGCAAAGGATACGAACAGACACTTCCAAAAGAAGACATTTATGTGGCCAACAAACAAGAAAAAAAGCTCATCATCACTGATCATGAGAGAAATGCAAATCAAAACCACAATGAGATACCATCTCACACCAGTCAGAATGGCAATCATTAAGAAGTCAGGAAACAATGGATGCTGGAGAGGATATGGAGAAACAGGAACATTTTTACACTGTCAGTGGGAGTGTCAATTAGTTCAACCATTGGGGAAGACAGTGTGGCTACTCCTCAAGGATCTAGAACCAGAAATATGGTATAACCCACCAATCCCATTACCGGGTATATACCCAAAGGATAATAAATCATTCTACTATAAAGACACATGCACACATGTTTATTGCAGCACTACTGACAATAGCAAAGACAGGGAATCAACCCAAATGCCCGTCAAGGAAAGACTGGATAAAGAAAATGTGGCATATATACACCATGGAATACTATGCAGCCATAAAAAAGGATGAGTTCATGTCTTTTGCAGGGACATGGATGAAGCTGGAAACCATCATACTCAGCAAAGTAACACAGAACAGAAAACCAAACACCATATGTTCTCACTCATAAGTGGGAGTTGAACAATGAGAACACATGGACACAAGAAGGGGAACACCACACACCAGGGCCTGTTGCAGGGTTGGGGGATAGGGAAGAATAGCATTAGAAGAAATACCTAATGTAGATAACGGGGTGATGGATGCAGCCAACCACTATGGCACATGTATACCTATGTAACAAACCTGCATGTTCTGCACATGCACCCCAGAACTTAAAGTATAATTTAAAAAAAGAAACATTGCTACCATAACTGGAAAAAATTATTTCTCCAACTCAAATAACATTTAAATACATTCCACATAAGTAGTTCTAAATACAAAAATATTTTTGTATATTTAGAGCAACAATAAATACTAAAAATTATTAATAATTTAGGATGATTATTTAATTGAATCTTGGAATAAGGCATTTCTAAACAAAAAGAAAACATAGGGAACACATAAATTTACTACATAAAAATTTAAAACTCTACCATATTAAAACAAAACAATTTAAAAAGTATCAGAAAACTGGGAATAAATGTTTTCAACATACATTAAAAAGGGAGCTAATCATATATAAAGAGAAAAAAGATAAATTCAAAATAGGCAATGAACATGAACAAATCTACATTACAAAATACAAAGATAATAAAAAGGAGCAAGAAATACCAAAGAAAATTAGAAACATTGCTTCTCAGCCATCAAGTGGAAAACAATTCTATCAGAAAGTACACTACAGGTAGATACTTGATTTTATTTGCGGGCTTTCAGGAGCCTGAACTGATTGTTTTTGGATAGTGAACTAATTTTTTTTTTTTTTAAGAATTCAGAGAATTACACACTTTACTTTTGGTCTAGTTATTCCACTTTTAGAAAAGTATAGATGTGTATGAATATATTCAACACGGCAACAGTTATATTAGCCCCTCCTCCAATTAGTTTAGTATGTTAACCTTATCCATTCCATGAAATACATGCTAATCATTATTAAAAAGTTTTCTGATAACATTTTATACAGAAAAAAAATACTAAGATAGATTGTAAACAAAATATATACAATGCATTATAATTTCAACTTAGCTAAAACACACTCAAACTCACATTTACACACAAACATATACACAGAAAGAGAAAAGAAAAAAAAAGGCTGGAAGGAAATACATCCAAAATGTTCACTTCAGTATTCAAGGGTGTTCGGATTACAAACAACTTTTCAGAATTTGGAAGAAAGTCAGGTGAGCTACTTGGCAATCAGAAAATAAATCAATAAATGTTACTTATTTGGAACCACAGGCAAACATTTGAGGGTTTTTTCATCTCACAGGTATATCCTCTCCCCTAAATTCTGGACTTGCATTTCCAACTGCCTCCTCAACATACTGTTTGGATATGTAACAGTCCGCTAAATTTATGTCTAAAACCAAACACTCTTCAAAAAATAATAAAAAAAAAAAACAAACACTCAAATTTCTCCCCCAAATTTCCTCCTTCCATAAACTCTTTCTCATCTCAGCAAGTGATAATTTCACGAATCCAGTGGCTTCAGCCAAAACCCTTGAAATCATAGTGGACTGTTTTTCTCACATCCCACATTCATTCTGTGACCAAATCTCATGATGTTGGTTTTAAAAATGTGCCCAAATCTCATCATTTCTTACCACCTTAAGTGTCATCACCCTAGTCCCCTAACTGGTCTCCCTGCTTCATACTTCCCTCTACAGCCTTTTCTTAGCACAGCACCAGCTTGAGTCTTTCAAAATTAAGTCAGTCATATCATTGTTCTGTTCGAAATATGCCAATGGCTTCCCATCTCACACAGGGAAAATTCAAAGCTTTTGTCTTGGCTTATACAGCCCTTGGCCATCTCTCTCCTCTCACTGTTTTCCCTGCTCCCTCTCACACACTGGTTCCATGTCAAGGTCTTAGCGCTTGCAGGTCCTTTGTCCTTAAATATTCTCTCACATATGCATGTGGATTCCTCCTTCACTCAGTCAGGTCCCCGGCTCCAGTGTAGCCTCCTCAGAGAGGGCCTGTCTTTATTCCATCTAAAAGTTGTCCCCTTTCTCCACATACTACCTGGTTACTCTGCTTTGCTTTTCTTATTTGCAATTTCAGCTCTTTGGTAACATTCATGAAATATGTTCACTTTCTGGCTACCCTACTAGAAAGTAAACTTTGTAAGGGTGACTTTCTCTGTTTTGTCCAAGGCTACATCTCCTGGGTCTGGAACAGAGCTTCAATCATTGTAGGTGCTCAATAAACATTTAATGAATGACCAAAAAATAAAAAAAGTATACAATAAAGTTTTGAGGGACCAATCATCTAGCCAGCCAACTAGCCATCAGCAAAATCCGAGGCAATCATACTTTGACACCACTGGAGAAAGAACTAAACATTCAGGGATAAAGTGGATTAGTTTCCTTCTCCGCCCCACACTTAAGCTCTGTCCTCCCTGGGCAGGAAGGGTTAGTGAACAGTAGTCACTGCCAAGCTTCCCTCTTCACTGTCCCCTTCATTTCACCACAAACAGTAGACCCAACCTGAGCTAGAAGGGATCTTAGAAACCATGTAATCTAATCTGTCACTTCAAAGGAGAGGTGATTTCAGCTACAGAAGTTAAGGTCAAATCCAAGACCAGAAGGTTTCTGTGCCTCATTCATTGCTCCATGGAAAGGTAGTGATGTGGGCAGTGGGGAAGGAACAGTAATAACAACAGCCAACAGTAACTGAACTCTTACCACGTGCCAAGAACTGTTCCACGTGCTGTACGTATCTTAACTCATCTATTCTTTCCTGTAATTCTAAGAGGTGGGTTCTACTTATCTCCATTTTACTGTTGAGAGAACTAAGCAACAGGTAAGTTTAGCAACTTGCTCAAGTCTACCCAGTAAATGGCAGAGTGGGTATTTGAACTCAGGCCATCTGGTACCAGTCTATGAGCTAAAACCAAATCCATATTATCTCCAACATAATGAAATGGTATGTGCTATTATTAGGGACATTAAAAACTTTTTTATCCCCATTGAATAATTAAAAAACAAACACTTCAATTTATATTGTCTCTCTGTCCTGAATGTGTCTAGCAAGCAGAATTTTAATACCTACTATTTCTGCCAAAAACTCAGTAAACAGGCTCTCTGTTCTGTTTGAGAAACAAAGGGAAAGGTTTTAAGCCAAACTTGGACAAAACCAACAGCATTTTGCCTACAGGAGTTTCTCAACCTTGCACCCAGAGCCTCGGTTCATGTCAGAAAATCTTTCAGTAAAGTAGTGGAAGATCCAGATGTGGGCAAGAATATAAACAAGGCACTGTCTTCCCTTCACCTGCAGATGAACAGAGAAGAGCCAAGAGTGATGGGATTTCACACCAAGAGGATGGCTCATGGGTAGGAGTTTAAACTTCTTGGAGAAAATTTGACAAAAATTATCTAAAACTTGAGGATAGAACCTAATGCTGGACTCAGCAACTCCACTTTTAAGAATCCATCCAAAGAAATGCATCCAAAGATTTGTCCCTCTCACTCATAAAATTGTTTATAGGAGAGAAAAACTGGGAAGATTCTGAATGTCCATTAGAAGGTGATCAACTGCATAAATTGTTACATTGATTTAATATAAATTATTCCATATCTATTTGATGGGCTATCACATAGCCATTGATGATGATATAATGTAGCCACTGAAAATGGGGTTATTGGGGAGGGGGTGGGGAGAAGCATATTACAAAGTATTTCATGTATTATGTTCCATTTAAATAAAACCATTTTTGTACAGGAAAAAGCCAAGCAAGATGTTAATTATTGGTGATTTGCTTCCCTTTGTGTTTTTCTACATTTTATATATTTTCGAAAATGACTACATAGCACTATGATCAGGTTTAAAATAGTACTTATAAATACTGGGTGGGGAGATTGGTAAGAAATAAAGACATGATTGCTACTTTTATGGCTTGCTAAAGAAAGTGTTCACCTTGTCTGAAAATGCAAGTGTTGGAATGGCAGTAGCCCAAATTTGAGTCCTTGCACAGGCGAAAGACTCAAATCTCTACCCACTCATGAGAGTCTAGCAATTATTTTCTATAGCTTTATATATCTTACCAGAGGATGTCTGTCCTGGAGAAGTAGTTTTATACTATTTAAATTTTAAGATATATTCTGCAGATGTTTGTTTCAAATCTTTTTCAGAATAATAAAAACTATAATAAACAAAACACACTCAAATAAGCTAGTACTAACATCAAGATATGGTGATGTGTGTGGCTGGTTTAACCAGGTTTTGTATAGCCCACAGACCGAATGCTGGCCTGAGACGGTGAAGCCATTTAAAAAACTTGCCATTTGCAAGCACTTGCCTTTGGAAATCAAGATTTTCTCATTAACATACAAATAAAATAAAGCATAAGTGAATATTAAGGTTTGTAAAGACTGTTACCTGCTACCCCTGACTTCTAATGCCTGTTTTCATCTAAAAAACCTCATTGCCTTCTTCGACTGAATACAAAGTAAAAGTCACAAATACGAACTTATTAACAGGGTTTATAACAGAGTTTTTCAACCTTGGCACTGATGTTCGGATCAGATTACTGTGTGTGCTATTCTCCTATCCTATACACCGTCTGGCAGCATTCCTGCTTCTGACTAGCAGCACTCCCACAGCTGTGACAATAAAAAAGTCTCCAGACATTTACAAATGTCCCCGTACAAACAAAATAGCCCCTAATGAAGAAGCACTGCTTCATACTAATCAAATGCTACATTTATGCATTTTTATGTTCAGATTTACCTAATCATTTAGTTGATTAAAAGTTTTTCTTCTTAAAAGGAAAATTGTTTTTAAGTATAAAGGTTTCTACTGTTAGATCCTGAATTCAAACCTTGGCTCTAGCTCACTAGCTTTTTACCTTTACCTAATCCTTCTGATCTGCAGCTACCCCATCTGAAAGAGGGGAATAACAAAGGCACTGGATTAAATCAGAAAACAATGAGGAGAAGCTCAATGAATCTAATCTATGATGCTGTGAAGGCCTCAGTGGTCCAGGCTTGGAAGCTCTAACCTGATTTCTGGAGATTCTTTCTGTAGCCGCTAAGATTCAGCTGGGTGATGGTCTCTGACACATGCGCAACAGCCACCTGCACATGCTTTTCAGTGAAATCGAAGCACCAGGAGAGGTTCAGCTCATCCAGTCTGCACAAAAGAGGGGTAACAAAGAAAATATGAAACCATCACATGGGAATGAGTTTGTCTTAAACCGCAAAGAAAATGCAAAGCCATAGATTCCTTATTTCACACACAGAACACCCACTTCTTTAATGGCAGCTACCTTTTGTCACTTGAGTATACCCTGTTTGCCCTTGAAAGTTGCCAGAGGGTCGGAGCAAAGGCCTTGGTGAAATGCTGCCTCCTTCTGGAAATGGAGAGAAGCACTCTTTTCCTGATGGCTCAAACCTTATTCCAGTACTGCAGGTAGAAATGCTAGTCTTTCATGCTTGCTTTCTCAAACTACCAACCACCCAACACAGATGATCGATAACTCAGGATGTTTTAAACAATTGATGGATTGCACCAAGGATTCTTAATAAAGAGATGCTGACATTGCAAAAAGCCACTTCATCTTACTGTGCCTCTGCCAACTGAGCAAAAATGAGTGTTTCAGAGACAACATACAACCGTTAATCCCCACTCCCCAGTTCCTGGCAGTGCTGACTAAATATAGGGCTATACATTTGATCTCACTGATAACATTCATATCCAGAGGCAATCTATTTTAAATGGACCATTAACAAGACACAAATGCTGTACCATGGAGACCAAGAGATATCTTTTAAAAACACACATACGCATAGTACTGTGTATTCCAAAAACCATATATTCCCCTCACTTAGCAATATTTGTAACTCTGTACCCTTTATGTGCTGACATTATTATAACAGATATTGTTAATAGAACTGCCCAAATTTATTTATGGTGTATATTTATAACACACCAAATTTCATCAAAAATTTTAAGTTAGGTCTACAAATACCATAGGGGGAAAAACCTGACTGTATAGTTAAGTGTGAGCAAATTTCTTACAACCATACGGTTGATAGACACTGCTGTATTTCCCTTATTTTAACAGTTACAAATAAACAGAAGAGAGATCACTATACAAGTATCACTTGCAAACTGAATTGACTTGGCTCCTGAGTTTGGACAGAAAGTTTGGAGGGCAAAATATTTTGCATTCACAAAATCAAGAGCCTGGAAAGTTGCAAAAAGCTCATAAAGTTCATCCAATTTTATATAGATGTGAGGGATAATTTTACATTTGATATAAGAGTCTATAATCAAGTCTCACATCTTTCGTACCTGGAACAGCCACTTAGCAAAGTCTGCAGGGCAAATTCAGAGAATCCAGAACACCCACAAAGGTTAAGTCGAACTAAATTTGAGTTTTGTGCAAGATTACTGGAAAAAGAGAAAAACATCAGAAGAAAAAGACCAGTAAGACACTATTTATTCATCAACATTTACATGAAAGCAGGCAAGTGGAGTTAAGCTCACAGGTCTTTGAGTCAGAGTGAGTTGAAAATGTATATTATTTTAAATATACATTTATTATTTAAATTATCTCACTATTTCTGAGACATCAAACAGGATAATTTACCTCAGTTTACTCATCTATGAAATGATATTATCAAACCTTCTTGGTAGAGTTATTAAGAAGATTAAATGACAATGTAATAAAAGACTTACTACAAAGCAAATACACAAGTATATCAATCAGTGTACTTTTTGAGTTAAAAACACAATGGAATAAACATATATCCATTTCATTCAGAATTAGCTTGCAGACAAACTTCTAGTTGTAAAATCATCAGGTTCTTTTGATTATACATCTCTCAAATTTGCTATCTTCTCTACTACATCCCCAAATGTCCTGTGTTAGTAAAACTCAGTGATTAAGAGCAAGAATTCTGGAATATTATATCACTAGGTTCATATCTTGGTTCAGCCACCTACTAACAGTGTGACCCTGGAAAAGTTATTCAGTCTCCCTGTGTCTCAGTTTCCACATCTATAAAAAGGAAACAAGTAACATACTCCATGGGGTTACTGCCAGAATTAAATGAGAACACATTTATAAAATTCACTGTCTGGCACATAATACATGCCCCAAAACATTAGCTGCTATTATTGCTATCTGATTTATATTAGACTTCATCTTTTCTCACCTGAATGAACACAGCAGTATCCTTAACTACTCTAGTTTCTTCTATCCTCAATGGACCCCTCATGGTGCCTGGCAGGTTAATTTCCTAAATTTCAACTCTTGACATATTCCTTTCATTCTCAGAACCACTCCCTCCACCATGCTTCCCTCTTTTTTTTTTTTTTTTTTTTGAGGCCGAGTTTTGCTTTTGTCACCCAGGCTGGAATCCAATGGCATGGTCTCAGCTCACTGCAACTTCTGCCTCCTGGGTTCAAGCGATTCTCCTGGCTCTCCTGGCTCAGCTTCCTGAGTAGCTGGGATTACTGCCATTTGCCACTACACCAAGCTAATTTTTGTACTTTTAGTAGAGATGGGGTTTACCATGTGGGCCAGGCTGGTCTCGAACTCCCAATCTCAGGTGATCCGCCCACCTCAGTCTCCTGAAGTGCTGGCAAGTGTCAGCCACCATGACCGGCCCATGCTTCCCTCTTGACAGAAGAGTCCATTCTTCTTACAGTAAGACGTAGAGGCCCATTACAATCTGGTCCCTGACTCTCCTTACCTCCTGTCACTCCACTTCCTGAGTCCTGTGCTCCAGCAACTTCCAACTATGTAAGAGTTTAGAACCACACAGAAAGCTTTACCTAGGCTGGTTCCTTTGTCTTATTACCTGGAGATCTCCTACCTAGATATCTTCAATACTCAGCTTAAGAGTCACTTCCTCTAAAAAGGCCACCCATGTGTTGCCACATATTCACTGAAACATTTAATAAATACACTGCATGGTAATTATCTGTCTTGCTCAGAAATAGTTTACCTTCTTGCAAGAGGAAACAGACATGTCTTGCTCAATGTTTCCTCTTGTAAGAAGGTAAACTATAGCTTAATCAGCATTCACTGACAACCTGGAAAAAGTTTTGGAACGTTCATTTTCTTCCCAAATAATACACATGCATTATTGACCCTTGTATCTCTAGAACCTAGCACAGGGCCTGGCATATAGTTAGCATTCAAGCTTTTGTTGCTTCAACGAGTCCTGAAAAGTTTTGCAGAAGCTTGAGCACTGCACTAGATACTTTATGTATCCACCTGGATATGGCTAGAAGGGCACCCCAGTTATATACAGGGAAAAAATTCACACACATAAAAACAACTGCCTTTGTGTCCGGCTGCCACTCACTTGACAATGGGATCCGACAGCCGCAGGCCTTCCAGGCTTAGATTCTGCAACTTGGAACACTGAGACAGAATGCCCTGGAGGGTGGACACTTCAATAACCGAGTTTGACAGGTCCATGTGCTGCACACGAAAAGGGCTAAACACGGAGAGAAAAAAGGGGCTCCATAGGTGGCTCTCATAGGTACATTCAGATCAAATCAGACCCCTCCTTCTCCCCAGATGAGAAGCCAATCACCAACAAAAGCCTAAATACACACTTCAAGCATTAACTATAGCTTTGGTCATAAAACAAACTGCTACTAGTGTATTCCCACCTTCATTCATTTTAAAATTCAAGAGGATTTTTGCCAAGTACAGATGTTGCTGCCAATACAGTCCTACTTAGAAAACAATGAGTGGGCACATCACAACAATGAGCTGGATGTGGGTGACAAGGAGATTAAGACTATAATGGCTCCTGGCTTCTGGCAAGGGTGAGTGGGTGAGCTGCAGTGGAACAGAGAAGACAGTGGAAGAGCAAGTTTTAAAGGGAGGTCAGGCCAGGCACAGTGGCTCACGTTTGTAATCCCAGCACTTTGGGAGGCAGAGGCGGGTAGATCATGAGGTCAGGAGTTTGAGACCAGCCTGGCCAGCATGGTGAAACCCCATCTCTACTAAAAATACAAAAAATTAGCCAGGCGTGGTGGTGCACACCTGTAGTCCCAGCTACTAGAGAGGCTGAAACAGGAGAATTGCTTGAGCCCAGTAGACAGAGGTTGCAGAGAGCCAAGATTACGCCACTGCACTCCAGCCTGGGTAAACAGAGCGAGAGTCTGTCTTGGAGAAGGGGAGGGAAGGGAGGCCAAATTTAATTTTAGTTATGTTAATATTGAAGTACTTGTAAGAAATTCAGGTACAGAAGTTTTTAGGTAATTAGAAATTTGGGAGTTTGAAAGAGGGCCAAGCTATAGATGAGGAACTGAGAGTCTTGGGCATAAATGTGGGTGTATAGGACACGGCTTGTCCAAGGACAGCATTTGGATTTGAAAAAGGCGGCAGCCAGGAACCAACCCTGGAGTAAACAAAGGAAATCACATGTGTGAAGGAGACTGAGAAGGAACAGCCACAGGAGAACCAGATTAAAAAGCAGCGTGAGACATGGTTCTGACTACGGTAAGAAAGGAAAAAGTACTGGAGTCAAGAGACATGTTTTATCTTTAGCTCTGAGTTCTTCAGTTTACTTTTCTGTTCAGTACCTAGTTATTCTACTCAAGTATGTGATAGCAGTAACCTTAGCATTACAACATTATCAGTAACAGAAAATTCTTTTCAAAATATTCTACCAAACAAAAAGAGGGAAATTTTCTTCAGGTTCCAAATTTCTTCCCGACAAAATCATAAACCCCAAGCTACAAATATGAAAAGATTCCTCACTTTTTTTTTTAATCAGAAATGGGCAGTGGGAAAATAACCGGGCAGCCTTACATCTGCCAGTGAGTGATTTACTTGTGCCTGCCTTGTGGGACTCACAGCCCCCATCAGCTGAGGACTTGAGAAGATAAATGTGCTTCTTTCACCCTAGGAAGAGACTAACAGTAACCTTGAGTGAAATGGGAACAGTGTCATTGAAATCTATGCTATGTTTCAGCACAAAAGCCCCAAAGCAAAGTATGCAATTAATATCCCACACTGCAAAGATAACCTACCATAGACAATAAGGCTGAAAAAAGAAAAAAAGTTTTGATCTGTTTCTACCTCAAAATTTAGAAATAATCTTTTCCAGGGATTTTTCATCTTTACCTGAAATGTTCAACTAATGGTTGGTCCATAAATGATCGTGGGCAGCGGAAGGCAATCACCCCTTGAGACAGCAACCGACCAGTCACATCTGGGTGCAGATTTTTACCTGTGAGGTCTAAGGTTTGCCACAGAGACTCATCAAACCTAGAAAAGAGGAGGTGCTTAATTTGGCCAGTTGGTCACACTAAACGCTGGAGACCCTCAACAATATTACTAACAAGGAGAGCACTGCTGCTAAATCCCCTTCAAGCACGTTCTGAAAGAACCTTTGTTTTTAAGTTGACTATACAATTAGTTATGGTATTTTTAAGGCACTAGAGAATTTTTCTCGATCTCACCAAGGATAAGCTTCCATCTTTCTCTTTCTATATACTTCCAATTTAGATGGTTCAATGTGAACATCAGCACTGCCGTGATCTAGAACCAGAGAATCATATTCCAGCATTCAAACTGACAAATTTAAAAAATGATTGCTCAAATCAATTAATTATATTACTAGGCAAGTAGATTCAAAACTTCTTAGAGGATCCTATTAGCCACTTTTGTTAAGCAATTACCATGATCACTGTAGTAACATGGAAATATTGCTAAAGGAAGGAAAGTTGGCATTATTTTATTGTGAATAAGGTTGTCATAGATAGTCAGTAGGAACAGTCACAGTTTGGCTGTGCCTTATAATATCTTTTAAGCTTAAAACACACACATGAGTATATGTGTGTGTGAACTAATGTGAAAACAGAAAGGAAAAATATAACTTTTTGTTCTATTTTTATAAAAGATTATATAAAAGATGGTGTTTCTAAAACAAAAAGGACATTCAAAAAATGTGAATAGTACAGTAAGAGAGTTTTAATATCCATACTTGAATTCAATTTAAAAAAAGAAAATGTAAAATACAAGCACATGAAGGAACTTTTTAAATGCTTAAGTGTTCTAGAATCTTTTTTAATAGTGCTTGAAATAAGGGGACCACTGGCCAGAATTATGAAATAATTTCATCATAGAGAAATTGTCAGTGTGTGATTTGACCTCTATCATTAAAAAGGTGGACTGTAGATAAGATATCCTTAAGAGAGTAGCACACTTTTGTATCTTTCTTGCCCAGACAGAAATCCATTTTGGCCTCCAAGGTCAGCATTGATCGGCACCAGATCAGCACTGCTCTGGTTGTCTTTTGCCAAGTAAAACTAAATACGGTGTGATAGTTAAGACTGGAATTAGCCAGACTTCAGATTCCTGTCTTTCCACTTATGTCTCAACCTACTATTCCTGACCCTGCAGTTTCCTCATCTCTGCAACTGAGATGACCAAACACCGTCACTTAAGTGACAAGGATTAAACTGCAAACACTGCAACTGTCACATAGCAAGTGCTTAATAAATGTCAGTTATTACTTTTATGACAACTGAGATGAAATTTAACGGATTCTGGGGGAGATGTAGGTCAAAGAATACAAAGCCACAGATACGCAGGATGAACACATCCCAAGATGTAGTGTACAACAGGAGGATTACAGTCAATAATACTGTATTGTAGTCGGGATTTTTGCTAAAAGAGTAAATTTCAGGTGCTTTTGCCACAAAAAAGGGGTAACTAACTATGTGAGATCACAAATATGTTAATGTACTTGATTACAGTAGCCATTTCACTTGCATATATATATATATATATACATACATAATAAAATTTTAAAATGGGATTAATAGATGCTGCAAGAAGAGGACATATGTACAGCTGGCAGAAAAAGAAAGTGGGGTTGAGTGGAGTGAGGGTAAGTGAAACTTGCCTGCCACTTGCACCAGTATTCCAGGTGTGCAAACCTCTCTGCAGCTCTTCCAAGCAAAAACCCACACCTGTAAATACCAGCACACACCAGCAGAAGGCAAGAGGCTCCTGCTATCTCACAAAGGGAATTCTAGGTATGTGGAGAAAGAAGCCAGACGGATGGCCTTTAAACACAAAGCAAAGAACGACCAGAGAGTAGAACAGGGATGAGAAGGCGTGAAGAAAGTAAAACGATCCAGTTGAAAAACAAAGCCTTTTTCTTGCTCCAGGCCCGTGACTGCCTTCCCAGGTCACCAAGTCTTTCCACGGGCAGCTCACCTTGAACACCTAAAAAGTGTTGCCAAAAAAACCCAGCAAAACTGCACCAATGGCTACTCTGTGCTGAACATGTCTATGGGTCAGGTATTGCACCAGCATCTTCACATTTCATCCTCATAACCAGTGGTTTCATCTTCATAACCATTATCCCCATTTACATATGGGGAGACTAAGGCTCAGCAGTGTCAAGTAACTCACTCAGGTCATACAGAACATAAGTAGCAAAGGCTGGGTTGCACTCGGGTCTAATACCAAGCCTGTGTTCCCTCTCTTCATTGTGCTCACTGCTCAGCCCACTGGTCTGAGAAACCGCTGTCTGCATGCACCTCTGTAACTCCCTCTGCTCTTAGAGCACACTGCCTGGCTCACGGTCAGCATCCAATAAACACATGCTGCACTGAATTCAAGGCAAAGAGGTTTCCAAGCATTGGTAAGTTTAACCCTCCCAGCAAATTCCTCTTCCACTGTGAAATGGGGACACTTATTAATAAAAATATGAAGACAGGGGCCTTGTTAAACTTTTAAATAATTACCATTGGCTTTGTAGAATCTTTATTAGATTCCCTTCCATCTGATCTCCCCTAGTTTGCTTTGTGCTGCTCTATTTTTCTCGGTTTTTAGTTTCATCAGACCAAAATGAATAAATAATCTTCCTCTCCTCTTCCTCCCCTACGTATGCCAAAGGGGTGAAAAATACTTACGCTAGGCGATACCACCTCTTACAAACACCAGAGACCTTTAGCAGCTCAGGGAGGCACAGACAGGAAAAGATCCCCAAAAGCAGCTCATCCGGAAGGGAGTCCCATGAAACACCTTTGACGAGGGAAAACATGTTTGCCATCACCATTCTTTCACACTGTCAAGGCTACTGAGTCTTTTCAATCACATAAAGAATCTACAACATTTATCTTAAATGGGGAATTTAGCACAAATTAAATTACTCATCACCACAATTATTTTTTCTGTTTAACGCTCTCTCAGTAAATGAAAAGAGAAAACCAAGAACACTTTTCCTATTCTTCTTCCCTTCAGCTCTAGCAGGCCAATCAGAGGCTGGGACATGAACAGTGGTGCAGAGCAAGTCCCACCCTCTCAAGTGTCGTTCAATGATGGCTAAGATATTGTGGTGCCATCAGAGGGAAAGGCCTTGTTTCCCTCTGATGTGGACTCAGAGGCGACCTTATTTAAAAGGCAAATAAATCTTCCCTTTCTGATATGGTTTGGCTGTGTCCCCACCCAAATCTCATCTTGTAGTTCCCATAATCCCCATGTGTTGTGGGAGGTACCCATGGGAGGTGATCAAATCACAGGATAGTTATCTGGTGATAACCACGCCTGTGATTTGATGCTGTTCTGGTGATAAGTGAGGGAATTCTCACAAGATCAGATGGTTTTATAAGGGGCTTCCTCACCCCCTTCACTGCACTTCTTGATGCCGCCATGTGAAGAAGGACATGTTTGCTTCCCCTTCCACCATGCTTGTAAGTTTGCTGAGGATTCCCCAGTCAGTCTGAACTGGGAGTCAATTAAACCTCTTTCTTTATGAATTATCCAGTCTTGGATGTGTCTTTATTAGGAGCATGAGAACAGACTAATACTCTTTCTTTCCGGTTTACAGAAAGCAGCTTACCTCAAAGAGCAATACAAAAGGGTGCTCTCATTTCTTAATTCAACAAGTATTTACTGAGCTCCTACTATGGTGCCAGGTATCATTTTAGGTGTTGGGAAAGAGCAGTAAATCAGACCTAAAACACTACCTTCATGGAGCTTCATTCCAGTGATGGAGAACAGACAATCACACATCAAAAAGTAAGTACATCACATGATATAGTAAAATTGATTTGTGCTGTGCAGAAAAATTAAACAGGGCAAGGGAGAGAGCAGAGAGTTCAGGGCAGATGTTACTAAGTTTGAACACAATGGTCAGGGAAGGTCTGAGATAACAATCACTAAGCAAAGGGTTGAACAAAGTGAGGGAGTGAGCCCTGTGTGTACCTGGGTTGTGTTCTGGATGCAAGGAACAGCATATGTTTTGAGGCATAGCAAGGAGGCCAGTGTAGAGGACCAGAGTCAGCAAGGAGGGTGGCAGAAAAGAAATCAGAGAGCAGCCAGGTCATGCAGGCTTCCTATGTCATGATAAAGCCTTGGGCTTTGACTCTGAACTCGATGAGGAGACAGTAGAAGATTCTGAGCACAGGAACGACAGGCTCTCATGTAAGTTCAAAAAGGATCACTCTGGCTGCTGTTTAGAACAGGAGAAAGGTGGATATAGGAAGATCGGTTTTCTTTTTCATAAAAGCAGTCTCTAAATAACTATTAAACAAGTATGAATCTCTTACATATGAATATACAGAATAATCCCACAAGGTCAAGATAATATGACAATTGCCAAGAAAGAAAGAAATGCACAATGAAGGATCCTGAAAAATGGTCAGATGAGTTCAATGACTACCTTCCTACTCTTTCCACCTCTGATGGATCTTCTACACCAATTCTGGTGATAGTCTCTCCTTCCACTCCCATTTAAAGGTGCCAGTATTTACTGAGCATGTCCATTGTACCAGGCCCTGTGTAGGTGGGTTTGCGGACACAAGGCAGAAAAGCACCGAGGAGTGTGACCAATACCTGCTGCCCTGGGCAGACTTTCTAAACCACCATGTCTTTCTCTGAATTAGAATCCTTCAGTGGTACACCTGAGATATTTAGGCTAAAGTCCACAATGCTTAGTACAAAGTTAAAAGCTTTCAGCCAGGTCCCAACTTGCTTTTCTAGGTTTGTTATCTAGAAATGTGTTCCAGCTGTTTGAAGCTACCTGTAATTCTTAGAATGAGTCATTCTGTGTCATATCTCAATGCCTCTGCACATGCTGTGCTCTCCTCCAACTGCTATTCATTTAAAATCAAATTGAAGCCCCAGTTCCTACAGAAGGCCTCCCACGACATCAACAAGGACAGGTCACTTATGTACCATAGTTTCATTATTTACTCATCTCTCTAGACCCCCCGGGGCTCTTGAGAACAAAAACCCTTTTTTTTTTTTTTTTTTTTTTACAATTTGGTATTTCCAGGAACTAGCATAAAGTTGATGCATTCATCCACTCCCATATTTATAAAATACGTACTATACACGGAGGTCTATTCTAGGTTTCAGGGATAAAAAAATAAGGTACAATCCTGACCCTTATTCTGCTCAGAGTTGCAGAGTTATAGACAAATTAATAAACAGGAAATTTCAATAAACTATCCTGATGGGCTACAGTAGAATTCGGGATGCTGTGCAGTTTATGAGAATGGTGCAGGAGTTAGGGAAGCTTTCCTGGAGGAAGTGGCCTCTCTTGAAGAATGAATAGGAGATACACAATTGCTCAATTAATGCCTGTTCTCCTTGTGCACCCCGCCCCCTCAACCCCCACCCTTCAGGGATCAAAATTAAAGGACTCACTGAAACCCTGAAAGATAAGGGTAGAAAGCTGAAAGCAGATAACCCCTGCTGACCTGGGGAGGCAGCTGGAGATTGTGAGGAGGCTCCTCAATGTGGCAGCTGTTCCATGACTGCCACAAAGTTCCTCCAAAGTCAACATGGGCAGGGGACAAAGGTTCTCAAACCAGGTTCTTGCCCTGCTCGCCAAATTGAAAACAAAGTTGAATGACAAGATTTTCTCAAGTTTTCTCCCATTAATTCAACTCTCTCAGACCTCTGTTGCCTCTTACATATCTAGATCAGAATCTAGTAATTGAGCATAACTATATTTATCTGTAAGTATAGTCATCCACTCACATATGTATTAAACATGTACTATACAATGAGGTCTGTTCTAGGTTTTGGGATACAACGGTAAGAAAGGTACAATCCTGACCCTTATTCTACTTAGAGTTTGAGAGATATAGACAAACAATTAAACAGGAAATTTCAACAAACTATCCTGATGGGCTATAGCAGGATTCAGGGTGCAGTGCAGCATATGGGAATGCTGTAGGGGTTAAGGAAGCCTTCCTGGAGGAAGTGGCCTCTATGGAAGAGTGACCTTAACTATACTTAAACAACATACTTAGCTATTTTGAATCTAATATGTTGAGATTTTACTATGATCTCTAAAAATCATACTGACACCATGAGCTTGGCGTCCTCAACACGTTTGAGAACTACTGGACTGAGAAAGCAGCACAGTTTTGACTTGCCCCAAGCCTGTGACTTGGGCAAGTCACTTAATCTTTCTGGTCTCAGTTTACCTGTAGGAAAGGAAATTGACAGATTTATCTTGCAAAGTTGTTCAGTGAAGAGTAAATGAGGTACAAGAAAAGATTAAATAATGCAACAGGCAGTAAAACTTTCTTTTCTATGTTCCTCTCCTTTCCCATTTAAGTCTGCATTTTTTCTTTATGCAATGTCCTTTCCTATGCTGCTGTGAGTTTTCACTCATGGGCAGACGTTCAAGGTCTGAATAGGGTTTGGACAAGGTCTGCGTGGTATGACTCACCAAAACCCCATATCTGCCCTCTATTTAAGATTGGGTCTCCCAGAAGTAGACTGAAGATCTGACTTCAAGTAGTTTATTTAGGAAATGATGCCAGGAAGCACTAGAAAGAGGAGAGGACAGAAGGTGGAAGGGAAGAAAGCCAACCTGGAGTAGGCTAATAAGCAGGTTATCATTATAGGCAATTGGAGTTCAAAGCTTCTGTCAGTCACTGATGGGGGGGTTCAAGTGCTGTCACTCACTATTTGGGTACTCCCCAGCATTCCTGCCCAGAGAAAGCTCTAAGGCATGGAGTCTCATCTATGTGTAGGCAAGAGCTTTGGCATATATGGGAATGGTGGGCTTCAAGGGGCTATAGATAGGGCACCAACAGAAATTCTGGCTGGGGAAAGGAAATTAGAAAAGCGTGCTATGAAGTACAGGGCAGGAGAAATTCATTAAAAAACGTGGTGCTTTCTATTTTATTAGGAAGACATGAGAAATTAGCAACAATTAAAAGAGCAATAGCAGCTAGGTAATTAAAGTGCTAGAGGAAAATGTGGCAGAATGATGAATGCAGAGGTCAGCAGACCTAACCAATGAAGAACCGCATGTGGGACTCCAGAGTTTGGAGGACTTTGTGTTGCAACTTCCATCTTTGCCTTCCCAACTCCTCCAGATTTCAGCTTAAATACCATCTGCTCAAAGAAGCATTCCCACTCAGATACCACCACAGACCCCATGCCCAGATTTGCACATCCCTTATCTAACACAATGCCTGGCACATAACAGGAATCTATAATTATTTGTTAAATGTATTTATTGTCCCCTTTAATGCAAATGGTGAATGTGCTAATTCTCTATTAGTGTGATTGGCCAACCCTTATTAACCAATTAACAACTACATGCACAACACTGTTGGCATATGGAAGGGATGGGGCTGAAGACAAAAACCCAGAGCAGAAGGGAATGTCCTTTATCAGTATACCAGTAGTCTCTGGGAGATGGGGGCTGGGCTTCAAGAGAACATGAAACTATGACAAAAGAGACAAGGTCACACAGTCAGTAAGTGACAGAGGGGGAATTCAAACTCAGGTCTGACTTCAAATCATGCCCTTTCCATCCTAGCGGGTTCTAATATTCTGTACTCTCCTCTGTTGTAAAGGTGAAAATTAAACCCAACTTGCTATGGAAAAAGAAATCAATCAGGTAGCTAGAGAGTGAGTGGAAGAGGAGAGAGGACATAAAACAAAGATGCTGAAAGATATCAATGGGTTCACCACCAAATGGAAGCAGCAAAGGCCTAGAAAATGCAGAGCCTCAGCTAGCAGCCAAGTACCCAGTGCTCTACTCCACTGACCACAGGATGACACTAATCCTCGGGGCCCTGGGTGGGGGTGACAGGGCCTGATATGGGCTGCTATCCTAGCAAATGGGGCAGAAGTTTGTCTTCAATAGCTGCTCTAGTAACAGGCATCCAGGCTGTGATACGCTTAATCTGATTTTCCTTGCCATATTTAATTCTCAAAACATTAGCCATCTGTTTCCTGAATTCCTGATGACACTGCTGCCTGGTCTGTTTGCGGAGAGCGGAAGGAAAAATCCAGGGGTCTTTTCTCCACTTGCCTTTGCTAAATCCAGCAAGGCTGCAGCTGCATTCCAGCCCCACATTAAAAGATATAATTACTGAGCCCAAGGTCTCCAGTCTTCAATGACATGGACAGCAGTTAAATGTACTTCAAGGCCAGGAAAGGGTGAAAACTGGGCCAAACCAGCAAACCTGCTACAATCACCCTCGCCTACCACTGTTTCCAATTATTTCTTGGTTGGAAACCTGGTTTCCCACTTCTGTAACTTTATCACCTCCCATGCTTCCTGATATTCTCTGGGAAGAGGGCCTTATTGGAGCATTTTCTATGCATTCCATCTTTGCAGTATAGGTAACTCATCTTACTTGATATATTTATTTCTCAGAACATCACTCAGATTCAAGAAAATCCAAAGTAATCCTAATCATAATCAAACTTTTGACTTCAAAAATTGCTCTTCTCTTTAAGCATAGATAATCAAATTACACTTGCAGTAGAAATGTGCACTGAGGACCTGGTATTCACACTTGTTTGTGTGTGTGTACATTTTTTTCAGGGAGTTGGGGGGTGCTCACCTCATGATTGCTTTTGTGGCTTGTTTTAAGTAGCAATACCCCATGCTTTCTTTCTGGGGAACTACAAACAGATTGTGCCATCCCAGACGAGTTCTCCTTCCTCTTTCCACAAACCATAAAGCATAAACTTGAGACTATGCTAGTTTTGGGTGTTTTTTGGTTTTTTAGCTAGGTGGACAAAACTGAAAAAAGCAAAACACAGCCAAACTTAACAAGGATTCCCCCATGTACCCTTCAGTCCCACAACCCTTTATTTCTATGAAAGACTTGCTCAACCCTGAGATGTAGGGGGTGTAATGAAGAAACGACAGAAGCTGGGATTTGGAAAAATATGGAACAGTATATAAGCACTACGAGGGCAGGGTCTCTTGCCTGTTAGATTCAGTGTTGTAGTCCCAATCCCTAGAATGGTGCTCAAGAAATATTTGCTTAATGAATGAATGAAAGGAAGCTGTGGAACAAATAATGACTGGGAAAGATCCCATAAAGGCTCTTCCAGTGCTAACTTTAGTTAGTAACTGTAGGCTGAGACTCACATAGGTCATGAAATCAATTTAGTGAGTTCGACTAGCATATATATATATATTTTTTTTTTTTAAGGAAGGAACTAGAACAGAATAGAAAATATCTTAGCTTAGTAAGGGGAAATACAGTTTTGTAAAATTGCTGTTTCAGACACATACCTAGGATTGCAATGTAAAGTATGTTTCTTACTGGTTAAAAAAAAAAGTTGGAGAAAAATGTTTGCTTAAGGGTATTAAGACACAGATTCCCAGGCTCAGGCCAGGACTTCCTGGATCAGAATCTCAGGAATTTTGCACTTTGAACAAGTTCTCGTGGGGATTCTGATATACTCTAAATTTTAGTATCTCCAGTCTGAAAGCCACTGTAGGGTCTGAAATTTCAAGCATTTAACAGTCATAGAAGAGCTGATCCACAAATTAGTTCAACTCCATTTTCATGCTATCACCTGTTTAAAGGGTGGGGGACAAGCATTTCAAGACCATTAAAAAAACGCTATTGTCCTCTTTCCGCCTATTACTGACCTCATTGCTGGACCATTTCCTCCCCAACTCTTTCCATACATTCACTCCAAGGGCCAATCGGACCTGTGGTGCTACAGGTTGGCCACAGAGCTTTCATCTTCCACGATAAACAGATGAAGAGGATTTAGTTGCCAGATGTAAGGCTGGACTGGGGCCTGAGGGAGAGATTGCTTAGCAAAGAACTAACAAAAACTCGCAGCCCAGAACCAGTCATCAGATATCTATGTACAGCAGGTGTGGCCTGCTCTACCCTAATCCTGGCAAAGCTAATAGCCACCTGTCCTGACAACTGCAGACAAAACTCCTTGGAATGACAATCTGGCTCCACTGGAGGCCCAGGCTTCCAAAGGCCCATTGGGAATCCTCTATACCAGCTGTCCCTCATCCTGCAACATTGGGTTCACCCTTCCCCCTTCATACCAATTAAGCAACCTCTGCTGTAAGTCCACGTACATTGGTTTCCCTCTGTGCCTCTCCTTAACCAATAAAGCTAAAAGTCACTATTCTTTCTCTCTCACTTCAGATACATACTTTTCAAGTCAACTTTAACAACAATCAAGACACTGATGACACCATTTTCAGATCCTTCTCTTTCCACAGAACCTCCATTTTTGTTGAGTGGAAGGAGGAAGATATTCCACATCCACCTTAATGGGAATCACTGCAGGAGGCCTCTGCCTCGGCTTTGGGCTACTTATGCACAGGAGGCTTCCTCCCTCTGGCCCCCTACAGCACTCACTGCCTAAGCTACTCATCTGCTGCTAATCTATTAGTCTCCATGTATTGCTGTGTGTGAACTGCTCTTATTTTTTATTGTATTTTCTCCTCGACTTGACTTGCAAATTCCTGGGAGAGAGCAAAGACTCCAGAAACTTGTCTTGTTCCCACGGTGCCTTGCTTAAAAAGTCTTTTTCACTTGTGGAAGGGCAAATAGCAATCACACTCTATGTCAAAAGCTATCGGCACTGGACAAGTTAATAAAAATCTGTTCATCTAAGCAGGAAGTATCTTTCACCATTTTTGGTTGGTCAAGCACAAAATTGCTAGGGCTACATTACAGACATGAAAAATAGCGGTCAGCATTGAATTTTGAAGGAAAAAAATTCTACACTAGCAGGGTCAGACTAACAGTATTAAAAACAAACAAAAAAAGCCCATTAGCCTCCAAAATTGGTGTCAGGAATTTTGTTGGTTTATTTATTGAGTGTTACCCGTCAGTGGCATGCTAAGGGCTTGACGTCACTCTCATTTAATCTTCACAATGACCTGTGAAGTGGGTATAATTACAGCACTCCATTTCACAGATGAAGGAACTAAAGCACAGAAAGCAACGTTCCAAGGCTGGTAAACAGCAGAATAAGGATTCAAACTCAGATCTGACTTCACTACAACCCTCTACTGCCTCTCTAATTAATCCAGTTCCTGACATTTATTCCCAGACCATAAATTGGACAAAGTTCTCTTTCCTAAAGAAAAGGCTGAAAACAAATGTTTTTTTTTTAAATTAAGTGGAACACTTCATGAATCTGCATGTCATCCTTGCACAGGGGCCATGCTAATCTTCTCTGTATTTCCAATTTTAGTATATGTGCTGCCGAAGGGAGCAAGCAACCAACCAACTAAACAACCAATCAACCCTTCTGCAAAGGAAACCAGATGGGAAGATTTATGAACATACTTAATTATCTTGGGTCTGCAAGACTTCATCTTTAAACCTTTAATCTGTTTCTGCGTTGCCATCATCCCCACCTGATTTCAATTTAGACTCTGATCATCTCTTCTACAGATAATTTCAATAGCCTCCTAAATTCTGTTGACTTTAACAGCAGAATATATCTGGAATCTGACCACCTTCACCCCCAACAAGACTCCAAGCTTTGGCCAGGTGTGGTGGCTCATGCCTGTAATCCTAGCATTTTGGGAGGCCAAGGCTGGAGAATCTCCTGAGTCCAGGAGTTTGAGACCAGCCTGGGCAAGACGGTGAGACCCCATCTCTATAAAAAATAAAAATTAGCTGGGTGTGGTGGTGCATGCTTGTAATCTCAGTTACATGGGGAGCTGAGGCAGGAGAATCACTTGAATCCAGGAGGTGAAGACATTGAGCCAAAAGCCGAAATCATGCCACTGCACGCCAGCCTGGGCGACAGAGCAAGACTCCGTCTTGAAAATATAAAATTTTAAAAAGCTCCTAGTTTCTACCCTTGGGACACCTGCAATTGAGTTTCAACACATCAGTGTGTCCTTTTTAAAAGGTTAAATCGGGTCCCATCACAACTCTGCTCAACATTACTTCCAGCCTGATCTCCCCTTTGCTCATTCCACTCTTAGAATATGGCCTCCCTGTTCCTGGAACAAACATGTCACGTTTATGCACCAGGGTCTTTGCAATGGCTGTTCCTTCTGCATGGAGCTCTTGTCTCTAAGATATTTGGCATGGCGCACTCCTTGGCCTCCTGTATGTCTTTGCTTAAAGGTCACTGTCCAATTGAGGCTTTCCCTCAATACCTGGTTTAAAAGTGCACTCTATCTTCCCACCCAAGGACCTACATTACCTCTTGGCTTGTTCTATTTGTGTTGTTAGCCATAGCACTTATCACCTTCTAACATACTACCTCAACATATTTATTGTGTTTATTGTATTCTCTCACTATAATGGATGCTCCCTGAGAGCAGAAATGTTTATGTTGTATTCACTCCTGTATCTCCAGCACCTGGAACACTGCCTAGCACATGGTATGTGCTCAGCAAATATGTGCTGTATTAGTTTTAAATGTCTTACTAGTAAGAAAAACTGATAACCCCAGGTCAATGCCCTATGTTTACCCTATGGCTTTTGCATACTCCAGGGTTCTGGTTCACTCTGGGAGGCACTCGTTCACCTGCTTGAGAAACTAGGGGATGGGGAGCTATTAAGGAGGGAAGATATAGTAAGTTCTACATTTCAGTCAATCCATTCTAGTTCTGTGGGATAGATCTGGGGAGAAGAAGGTTGGAATTATAAATCCACTCCAATAGTTCAGACAAGAGATGATGAGAACTTGAGAAACAGTTACCAGAGAAGAGGACAAGATGTGATGAATGACTGGATGTTGTGAGAAGGTGGGAATCTTACTGATTCCAGGTTTTTGCGTTGGGTGATTAAACAAGATAGTATCAGCAGTAATGGAGACAGAACACACAGGAGAAGCCAGTACGGGAGTGGGAGTGAACCTGGGGAGATAAGTCTCCTCCACTTAGGTAAACATTCACTTCAGCAGTCCACTGATAAATACCTAAAGTGATTAAGACAAAAAGCTCACTGGGGGTACAAAGCAAAAGGAATCCTACAAGAAGACCACTGTTTATGTTTCTATTCTTCGGTGACACCGAGCTGGCCTTGGGACAGGCAGATTCCCTTCTAAGGAAAAAGGCAGGAGTGTCTTCTCATGGGTTAAAATTTTCAAGGTGATTGTACACCAAAACATATATATATACCCACCAAGATTCCTGCATACTTGACGACTTCCCCCATTTTGTTGAAAAAATAACTTCAGAATTAGGCAATCTTAAAAGGAACCCATGGTAAAGATCCCTGAACAAAGGTTTCCCAATAGCATAGCTAAATCCACCCTTTGCATAACTGACATTTTTTACCCTCATAGCCTTACCTGGAAAGTTCTCTCGATTTAGCTTAGGCCTGCGGATAATCACAAAGTCTTTGTCACTCCCTTTGCTCTTCAGCCGTTTCCTTGGGGGGCTCTGCGGAAGGCCTAGGTTTGAGAGCAGTTCCTGGGGAATGTTCTCACTGTCGGGCTCCTCTTTCTCCAGGGCGGAGACCCCCATGCCTGAGAGCAGTTCAGAAGTCTTGCTGGAATCCCATCCCCACGTGAAGCTAGTGGCAACGTTGCTACTCAGGTCTGGAATCTCCTGGAGGTGCTTCCTGCAGAAGTGCACAATACCCCCGGTTCCTTTCGAAAACACCCATAAATAATTCCGAGGGAGGCATTAAAGAAGCTGGAATTTATGCATTGTAGAGAACCTTCACAGTGGCTAACAGAATCTCATTTTTTACATGCTCGCGGCCAGTTTTCAAGAAAAAAAAAAAGAAATTTAAAGAACAAATCGAAAAGGGTTTTTGACTTACGATCCTGCAGAAGGCCTCAAGAATTGAGAGAGAGAGAGAGAGAGAGGGAGAGGGAGAGAGAGAGAGAGAGAGAGAGAGGGCAATCATATACTGATTGAAAACGGTGGCAGAAAAGCCCAATTAGGGAAGCCGGATAAAACCGCACGCTGATCCCCGCACAAAAGCATCCAATCATTCACACTCCCCAAGAAGGGCCAAGCAACCATTCACTTAACAGCATTACTAACAATATTAGCCAGTAGCGATATTCGCGGCCTAAAAGAATTATTAAGAGGGTCCATTCATGCTCTTCCACTTTTTGCAATCTGTTTACCTGTGCATAGCGTCCACAGGTTCGGGAGTTTAAAATACGTGCATTAATTGCAGAGCTGCCCACCTCCCGGATTCCCGCTTTGGCGCGCGGCGGCTCCGAGCGTGCTGCTCGGGCCCCCAGCAGCTAGACCCGCTAAGTTTAGCAACGTTCCATCCCAGCAGCGCGCGCAAGACTCTACAAGCCCGCTCTGCTTCGCGGGGCACTGCGACCCCACGGCCTGCTGGGAATTGTAGTTTCCGTCTTGTTTCGTAGTCCGACTGGCTCGCCCTTACTTCCTTCCCTGGCAGTTTTGCCCGCCTTCGAGATACCCACAACCCCCCGCGGGAGCGGGACTGGCTGGTCCACGGGGTAGGCGGGGAGGCGGAAGCGGGCGGCGCTAAGGCTGACTGGGAAATGTCAGCCACTTGACTGTAGACGGATATTCCTTTCCCGGGAGCCAGCAGGCCTTCTGGTGATCGCCAGCGCTGTCGTCTCTGAGTGTGGATCCCAGAACCTGGACAGCTGTGGCGGCTGCCGTTTCCCGGTCCCATCCAGACGCTGTCTGGCGAGATCGGACGGTGAGCCTGAGGGGGAACGCGTGAGACGCTTTGTTGTCTAGGGACCGGGGCCGAGCGCAGGCGGCAAGAGAGGGGAGCCGGGAGACCCCGAGTGGCCGCCGCCGCCGCCGCGGGGCCCACGTCCCTGGCCGCTGAGTGGTGGCTGTAGCCCAGCCCGCCGGCCAGGTGAGAGGCTGCGAACCGCTGGCGTCACACCTGTTCGTCCCTTTGCGTCTGTGGACAGGATCCTTCTTTAATCTGTAAAATACGCACAATTGCTAAAAACGCAATTGGAACGAAAACCAGTGGCTTAATTTTAGGGGAGCCGGAGACCCCAGCGGGTCCTGTGTGGTGGGAAGGCTGCGCATGCCCTTGCAGCCTTGACGGGTCTCATAAATAGTAGCATGGGAATAAATAAAAGGACTGTATTTTGCAACGGGCTTTAGCCATGCAACGCAGGGGGGCCTCCAGCAAAGACTTTTGGTTGCTTGCTGACGCTCAACGGGCTACGTGTGTTTGCGTCGCCGCCTAAAAGCGAGCTGCTTTCAGCCTATCTGCTGAGAAGATTTTGGGGGTGGTTAAAGTAGGGAGGGTGACATATTCTATGTACAATGACCATGCGAAATCCACTGGGCAAACTATACTACAACTGTGACCCGAGAAAACTGTGGAAGAGGGAAGGGGGATAAATTCTAAACCTCATAAAAATGAAGATTTATAAAGTTCCTAAGGAAGCATAACATCTTCATCGCGTATTAGAATATTCAGTGATGCTGTATGACACACCCTCTGGTTTCCTTGAAAAAATGATTCGCTCTGTAGTGAAATTAAACCTCCCTTGCCCAGGTATGTGCTTGTTTCACTCTTGGTCCTTAGCTTGAAAAGTAACTGCCTCTTGAGGGAGGAAGGAATTCATGAACCTTTAGCTTGCTCTTGAAAGGTAAGATTGGTGTAAATAACGAATCTGTTCACAACTTGATTTTGATTGGAATTAGGTGCAGAATACTAGGCTGAGCTGTTCATTAAACTAATGTTGTATGGAAAACAGTTAAAAATGCAATATCCTGATTTTTTACACAAAATGACCTTTATGTTACTTTGGCTAAGGAGAAAGCAGTTGCCTTAGTTTGACTCTACATCCTTTCCCTTAAGATTGCAAATCATAGGAGAAAATATTGACACAAAAATTATAATTTCCTTCAGGAAAGGGAACAAAACAGAACCTGTAAGCTAATGGAGGAGAAAGAATAAACAAAAATATGTAAGATGCCATAATGTGCCAAAATAGTGAGAATAAACAGTTTTGACATGTAAAATAATTGCAAGAGCCCACTTTAGATATAGATCTCATAGATAGGAAGGTCTAATCGATGAGATGATTCTAAATTTAAAGATGAGAAATATTTTTGTTCAGTCTTGGTTTTACTAGGAAGTTACCTGAGAACTAGAATACTTGCAACATCTCAATTAGTGAACACAAGGTCCTCTGTAGGACTTCAGGGAGAGCCTGTCAACTTTGAAAATTAGCCTAATAGTTTGCCCCGGTAACAGAAATACTTTATCTTCCTAATATGGGAATAATTTTTTTGCATTCCTTCTAATCATGGCTATTACCTTAGTATAATAAATACACGTTTAAATTGGTATAATCAATTCTTTTTAACATAAGGAATTGTGTCCATTGAAAATGAGATTAGTAGGTACATAGATGTTGCTCTCTGGTGACAAAGAACTGCATTGTGATTGCTGTTGATGCATCTTATTTTTTCTGATTAATTTCATTGGTTTCACTTTACTCAGTGCACTCCATGTTCCATTTTAATAAGATAGATATACCATTTTTCTAGAACTGGAATTACTCTATCAGTATCCAAGACAAAAACCATTTTTAAAATAATGCAAATGATATTAGGACGAGTAATTACTAGTACCCTTTTGGAAGCTTCAGATAGAATACAAAGTGACTGTAAATCGGCAAATCTACAGTGACTGTTTATCATACAACATGAGATGCTTGAGTGAGGAAAAAGCAATGTCAGTTAAGCAGTCAAAACCACAGCATAATTAAAAGATGATCAATATCAGGGAACAGGAGAGGCCAAAAAGGACTGGCAGTCATAACTGACTACAAGTCGTAAATATATATTCAGTAGGTATGCCATTATTGGAGATGAAATATGACAGAATAGATTCTATTTAAACAGAGGGGCTGTATATTTTTCCTTAGTTCCATCATAACATGAAGTAAATGCTAAAATTTCTTTAGGTTTTTGCTTGTTATTTAGCTTAGGGGAGCAAATGGCTGAGAAACATTGCATATCAAGAAGTTTCTATCTGCCAATAAAATGTCAAGAGGACCTTTGTTCCTTGATTAATTTTAAAGTAGATCTTTAATTCATTGTAATTTAATGCTCTATGATAAGCAGATTGGGGCAAGAACGAAAGGGTTCTGATTTGCTCTATGTTTTCCACTTTTCCCATGTAGAGTCATATATTACCCTTAAATCAAGTAATGGTAGTATAATCTTAAGGTAAAAAGTTTGTGTTAAATTCTGTATTAAACACGACTTAGCATTCTGTCTTGCTATATCTAAAAGAATCACGGGAGAACGTTTCTAATTTGTTCTCTGTGAAGACTAAACAAAATAAATCATTAAGGAATTTAAATTGCATTAAGAAAGTACGTCTAGATTGGAGAAGAGACATGCAATTATGATCCAGGCTCTATAGTGAAGATGCCTCTCTTTGAATCCTAGCTTTACCATTCACCAGCTCTGTTAACTTGGACAAATTACTCACCCTCTCTGCACTGTCTTTTTCTGTTAAGCAAGGAAATGAACAGTCCTTTCTTACTAGGTTGTGACGTCTAATTTGATAAAGCATGGTAGGTACTAGTATTAATACAATGCTTAAAATTTAGTAAACACATACTAAATGTTAGATATTCATTTTTAAAATTTATTTATTATTAGTAAACACTTTACAGATTATTCTCTATCAAGATTTCTATATATGAAATCTTTAAGAATTCCGTAAAATTTCAGTTCTTTTTTCTTATATGCTTACATGATTGTAACCTCTTCTCTTCATGCCTTGCAAAAGATAAAGCTGTTTGTATGTATGCTTTACCTCAGGGGCTTGTCACATTTTCGAATTCAGGTTACCTGGTTGGTTCACCAACTCAGCTCTTAGATACCTTTAAGAAATAATTAGACTTTTTTTTTTTCATTTTTAGAGTGGGAGTAATAGTCTCCTTGCAGTAGTCTGTGTCTTAAACTGAACTCTCTCTGTACCTGAAATCTTTAAGTATGAGAATAACAATTATGTTTGGAAGATTTAAATTTTGATTTTTGGTGGAAAATTATTGACTTATTCACTTCTGGTTCTGGTTCTTTTGATTTTTCATTATGATTTTGAGTTGTCTCTTAGTTTTTATTTCGTATATCCGAGTAAAAATACACATACGTTAAGTTAGATAAAATTTCTGATTGGTACCTAATGATCATCAGACTCAGATATTTAAGTTAACAGTATTTGAGTCTAATGAATCATTAGGTTCCAGTCATAAATTTTTCATTTGGCTTCAGAATCTTTGATTTTGACAAAATTTTTATCAGCGTTTTGTTTGTATTCTGATCAATTCCTACCCATTCTCTCTCTGTTTCAAAACATTTGGAATTCTTCAAACTTCAAAATTATCTTAACCTCTAAAATTCCATCAAAGGGTGTTTGACCTGAAAAACTATTATCAGCCATAAAGTACTCAGGAAACAGTACTTCAAGTCAGTAACATGAACATGCTAATTATGAAACCATTTTAAAGGCATTTGAAAGTAATCTTAAATAATATTTTGATGATTGGAAAAAGATTGAATTGGATTTTAAATATTTCAGACTTTGAGAACTGATATTTTGAAGGGTATGATATGCCCACACATCAGGCACTAAAATCTGGTAGTTTTAATGAATTGGCATTTTGATTTTGAGTATAATCAAGTTTTGCTACTGTGGGGCTTAATCACATGGCACTGAATTTTTATTTGCCTCCTCATTTTAGTATCATCATCATCATCATCTCCTTTCTTCTTCTTTCCTAAACCTTGCAACTCATCACTTGAATGTTGGTACAAGGTTAAAGATATGGACTTTGAAACTATTATTTTCTCATCTCAAGTTAGGAAAACCCCAATTTTTATCTCCAATTTCATGGGATCACTGGTCCTAGCTGTATGTCATAAGAAGGCAATATATTTCAGCCTCAACAGAAATAGATGGTATTGTAAACAGAATAATGTTTACCCTAAGAATGTCTATCCCCTAATCTCTGGAACCAGTAAAAATGACTAGATTATTCAGGTAGGCCCAGTGTAATCAGATGAGCCCCAAAAATAGAGATTTCAAGCATGAGGAGAATTGGACAAGCCATTGCTCTTTTAAAATATACAGGACCACACACATATACACAGAGAGAAAAGTATGTGAGGACATAGTTATGTTAATTTGTTTGACTATGGTTAGTATTTCACTGTATATGTACAGTATATTAAAACATTACTGTTGTGCATTTTAAATATATACAATTAGAAAAAGATATACACAGCCACATGCAAAGACTGGGGAGAGGCCTCTAGAGCTAAGGTCAAATGCCAACTGTCAGCTTGCAGGGGAACAGGGAATCTCAGTCCTATAACCATAAAGAATTGAGTTTTGGCTTGGCTAGGTGGGTCATGCCTGTAATCTCAGTGCTTTGGGAGGCCAAGGTGAGAGGATCACTTGAGGCCAGGCATTTGAGTCCAGCCTGGGCAACATAGCAAAGCCCTGCCTCTACAAAAAAAAAAAAAATTTTTTTTAATTAACCAGGCATAGTAGTGTGCATGTATAATCCTAGCTACTCTGGAAGCTGAAGTGGGAGGATCAGTTGAGTCCAGGAGCTCAAGGTTATGCTGAACCATGATCGTTCCAGTGCACTCCAGCATGGGCTACAGTGTGAGACTCTGCCAGTAGCCTGAATGAGCTTCAAAATGGATTCTTCTTCAGAGAAAAATGCAAACCTGCTGACCTTGATTTTAAACTTGTGTTACCCTAAGCAGATAACTAAGTTGAACTATGCTGTGTTTGAATTTCTGACCTACAGAAACTGTAAGATATTAATAATAAATGGGTGTTGTTTAAAGTCACTAAGTTTGTAGCAACTTGTTACAGCTGTGGTAGGAGACTAACACTCTAAATGTGGGAAAGTATGTAACCAAATCATTTATTACTAGAATAAAGGATCCATAATTCTATTTATTAATCCACAACCCTTTAAAGTGCTGACTATGAATCAGACTAAAAAATTGAGTGCCACATTAAAAAAATTAATAGCTAGTATCAGGTTTATAACTGATTTTGTTGTTTGCTTTTTTTTGAGACAGAGTCTCCCTCTTGCCCAGGCTGGAGTGCAGTGTGTGATCTTGGCTCACTGCAACCTCTGCCTCCCAGGTTCAAGCAATTGTCCAGCCTCAGCCTCCCGAGTAGCTGGGACTACAGGTGTGTGCCACCACACCTGGCTAATTTTTTTATTTTTAGTAGAGATGGGGTTTCACCATGTTGGCCAGGCTGGTATCAAACTGCTCATCTCAAGTGATCCGCCTGCCTCAGCCTCCCAAAGTGCTGGGATTACAGGTGTGAGCCACCGTGCCCAGCCTGTTGTTTGCTTATTATGCCCATATCTTACCACCTAAAGATTATTGATATTTTAATATATTTCATTGTTACCTTACTCTTTTTTATGCTTATGTAAAAATAGGTGTCAAATTTTCAATTGCTGTTAGGGTAATTTTTTGATATTATTAAATAATCTTAACAAATATCATTTCTTATACTATAGTATTATGTCATCATTTGGCTCTGTCATACTTTACATTCCTTTGGTAATCTCTAATATTTAGTCTTTTTTCCTTATGATTGTTATATTCCTTTCACTGGACAATTTCAGGTCTAGTTCAAATCATAAAAGGATTTTCAGATAATAATTGTTATATTTAAACTCACATCTAATGAGTTTTTTTAAAGGAAAAAAACCCTAGATCTTGAAGATGGTTTTGTCATCGGCACATTCTGCACTGAGCTTTCAGCCAACTGCTTAATCTATGGTTGGCTTAAATAAGATTTGGCTGGGTGCTGTGGCACATGCCTATAATTGCAGCACCTTGGGAGCTGAGGCAGGCGGATCACTTGAGCTCAGGAGTTCAAGACCAGCCTGGGTAACATGATAAAACCTTGTCTATTTTTAAAAATTAAGATTTGAATTACTCTTGTTGTGGTATAAGTTGTTTCATAGAATATGAAATTTGAAAATTTGAGTGGTATTTGGTAATGTTCACAGTTTTAAGCCTTTTGAGTTGTAATAAGTATTTGTAAAATCAGTTTACTATTACAAGAGTTTTACGTTGCCTTTGAAGTTAGCAGTAATAGAAAAATAGTGTATGTATTAAAGTAACAGTATTTTTTATTTCAACAAATATTTATTGATATTACTATATGTCAGGCACTACATTAGACTGGAATATAGTATGGAATAAAATAGTCAAGTCTGTGCTCTCATAGAGTCTCTGGTGTAAGGGGAGAGGTTCAGAGAGACAATTAATAAATATAAAGAATGTGTATCATATCAGATGGATAAGTGCATTGAAGAAAAATATAGCAAGATAAGAGGGTAGAGAGTGATGAAAGGTTCAATTTTAGGCATGTAAGAAAAATGAAAGTGTTGATAGTTGAAGTGGAAACTGCTTAACAATATAAAGAGTGAAGAAAATTGTTTATTAAATGTGATTTTTGTTTGTGATATTTCATGTAGGAGTATTTTGTATATAAATTTAAATTTAACCCTTTAAAGTACCCAAACTTTCTTTTTTACTATTCTAACTAGTTTTAGAGATGTTTGTTGATTTTAAGTATTTTATTGATTCTCCCTTATTTTATTTTTTGTTTATTTATTTTTTTGAGACGGAGTTTTGCTCTTGTTGCCCAGGCTTGAGTGTAATGGTGCGAACGCGGCTCACTGCAGCCTTCACCTCCCAGGCTCAAGCGAGTCTTCTACCTCAGCCTCCCAAGTAGCTGGGATTACAGGTGCCCACTACCATGCTTGGCTGATTTTTGTATTTTTGATAGAAACAAGGTTTCACCATGTTGGCCAGGCTGATCTTGAACTCCTGACCTCAGGTGATCCGCCTGCCTTGGCCTCACAAAGTGCTGGAATTACAGGTGTGAGCCACTGTGCCCTGCACCTTATTTTATTTTGTTGGGTTGTATCACAATCTTGATTCTATATGTTAGGATAGTAATCAGTTCCTTGGAATATTGGCGTACGATGATAAACAAAAGTCTAACAAAGGTGAAAAGTTCATATTGCCTTCAATTAGTAAATTTTTTTAAGTATAGAGAGATATCAATTTTTTTTTTAGACAGAGCTTTGCTCTTGCTGCCCAGGCTGGAGTGCAATGACATGATTTCAGCTCACCACAACCTCTGCCTCCCGGGTTCAAATGATTCTCCTGCCTCAGCCTTCCAAGCAGCTGGGATTACAGGCATGCGCCACTATGCTTGGCTAATTTTTTTTTTTTTTTTAGTAGAGATGGGGTTTCTCTGTGTTGGTCAGGCTGGTCTCGATCTCCCGATCTCAGATGATCCACTCACCTCAGCCTCCCAAATTGCTGGGATTACAGGCCTGAGCCACTGCGCCTGGCCTCAAACTTTTAAATTTTAAAATAGAGACTTTGAATCTTTATACTCTAATTTTTTTGAGTAGAGAGATATTAGGTAAACTATTTGCTGATGACTGTATCATAAAATTAAGAATGTTTTCAAATTTATGATTTTATTCAATAGTCATTGATGTATTTTCTGCATATAAAATAGTAAAAAAATTAAAAATGAGAATTTGTTAAAGTAAGTTTAAAGATTTATGTAGATAAATGGGAAGTAATAAATATATTTTGTGAAGCAGTAAGTGAGTAATAATTTCGAGTCATGAAAGTTGTTAGGCAAAATTAGCACAAGAGAAAAATACAGTTTCAAACAAAGGAAAGGTTGCTTTTAAATGGTGTCTTTCCATTTTTTCCTCCTTCTCTTTTAGAAAATCTTATAGAGGATGAATAATCTTAGAAAACTGTATTTTACTAAGTATCTAATTTTCTAGGATTTAGTCAATAGCTTATTTGTATAAGCTATTCTGTTAGAACTTATAGCATTAAGAAACAAATGACACTATTAAAACTGTTGACGTCGAAATTAAGAACTTCTTAATTTTTAATATTATAAGAAGTAGTATAATTTTTGTTAAGTTTTTGAAAATACAAGGCATATGAAATTTTTAAAGTGTGCTTTAAAAAATAAAATATAAGGGCTGGCGGATAGGAATTACTCTTTCAATCTTATTCATAGTCCAATATGAAGCATGAGAGTTTGTTAATGTATTAATATTTAGAAAATTTCCAAGTGTCATTTCCTGTGTTAATGATGCATTTTAATTTTCTTTTCACTTCACAGATATGGTCCAGACCTGTACATGAATAACTTTGGTTAGTCAGAGTGAAATATTCAATAATGAGTGGTGCAGCTTTGGGACTTGAGATTGTTTTTGTCTTTTTTCTGGCATTATTTCTACTTCATCGTTATGGAGACTTTAAGAAACAGCATAGACTTGTAATTATTGGAACACTGCTTGCTTGGTATCTCTGCTTTCTTATTGTCTTCATACTGCCTCTGGATGTTAGTACGGTAAGGAGTGAAACTTATTTTCACAATTTAAAAGACAATTGTAATCATACAGCATGTTGGAAATAATGTTATTTCTTAAGACAGCTTAGTTATGTCAATTTGTACTTATATTTTGAATTAAAAGATTATCTGGGCATTTGATCATTAAAAAGCATAGCGGGGAAGGTAAGTTTAAATAGATAGAGTTATAAACTCTGATATCCTTTAAGTACTTGGTAACCTTTTGATTCTCATTTTTAAACCACACATTCATTGCTTTAGACAATATACAACCGGTGCAAGCATGCTGCTGCAAACTCAAGCCCTCCTGAGAATAGCAACATTACAGGATTGTACGCAACTGCTAACCCTCTTCCAAGGTATTTCCTTTTTAAAAAAATATATGACTATTATAGGGGACAAATTCCTTAAAAATTGAAAGTTTTTACCATCCAGATTTTATATTTTTGTAAGTGTGCTCATTTTCTACTGATTCCCGCCACCTCTGTTCTTTGCTAGTAGACTTTTTATTACATCGTATTCTAATTAAATCTAATTTTTAATATTTATTGGTCCATGAGGCCCTTCAGTAGATGGTACTGAGAAACTTGAAGAAGACCTGATGTTTTAGTTCTGGTTCTTCTTTTCTGAGTATGTAATTTCTAAAACCTATTTTTCCTCTCAGCCTATCTCTGATTTAAAAACGTGGCATGCATTTTCACCTTTGCTTAATTTACAAGGTTATAATAAGGGACAAGTATTTCTGTACTTATGGTATTCCTTTCATATTGCACATCCTTCAGAAACATAGGTTTACATAAAAAATGAATAAAGTTCAAATTGTCCAAAGATTATACTGAATTCATATCAAACTTTTAAGTAAAAAGCGTATATATGTTGACTATAGCCTTTAAGAATGCTTTCAGTAGTATTTGCATGTTTCTTTATGCATATTTTTAAAAAAATATAGCTTGAGAAAAGGTAAATTTAAAATGCAGGTGTTACTTTCATTTGAAGCACTATTAAAAAAATGGATAAGGATCAGCAGCAACTACAGATTGTTGGAAGTTCTTGGGATATCCTTATAGCTTAGGAATATGGCTACATGAATGAATTTTTGATCACAGACTCATCATGTCTTCAGAAAGTTAAACTGAATTATGTATGGATGCTAGCATGCATCTCCATAGAAGCTATGGTATAGTGAGTGATTTAATGAGCATTCCAATTTTCAGGAATTAATCGCCTATTGTTTTCCCCTCCCAACACCTATGCCCTGCAAGGCATGGTGGGGGGGGAGTGGTGAGGGAGGTGTGGGGGAACCTAACCTTATAAATAGAGTGAGTGTGTATTTTAAAGGTAATCATCAGAAATGTTATTTCATAATACATTTGCTTTTAATGATTGTTGCACTTTTAGTCTATTAGTTGAACATTAAGTTTTCTTTTTATGCAGTGACTAAAAATACACTGAAAGTTGAAAACTTAAATGGTATATTCAGAACAAACTATTTTGTTGACTTTGTGGGTTTTTTTTTAGTTTGACAGTCAGCTTTGAATTTTAAAATTTATGTGGAATTTTATGAGTTATTGATGAGTCAGTAATTTAAAATCTGAATGTAAATTAACTTGGCCACATGCAAATTAATTGTATAATTCATTTAAGTAGTCATTGTTTATGATTAATTGGCTTTAAATTTTCAACAGCCAGCATCCATGTTTCAAGCCATGGAGTTACATTCCTGATGGAATCATGCCAATTTTCTGGAGGGTAGTGTATTGGACATCACAATTTTTAACTTGGTAAGTTACAGTAAAGGATAAAATTTTAAAAATTTTGGCTAATGGAATAAAACATTATTTTTCAATGAATCTTTAACTTTTGGAATTTATTTATGTTTAATTTTTTCCTTAAATCTCCATTTTCTCCCTTTCTGCTCTGAAGTTTGACCCATCTTACAGAAAAAAGACAAAAAACACACAAATAGAAAACATAAACAAAGTTTTTCTTGTTACTATTTCCTTCCCGTTATTGCCTTCTCTTTTGCCCCTCAGTCCAATCCTTCCAGCCCCATTATTATATGAAATTGCCCTTGCGAAGGTCATTTTACTCTGGTTTTCTTTCTGTCTGCTTTCCCCAACCTTCTGAATTTCCTTTATGGATGCCATTTCTGTTGCCCATTTTCTAAATGTTGATCTTCCCTAGAGTCCTATCTTGGTCATCTTGTCAGACTCTCCCTGCATAGCTATAATTATAGCCATGGTTTCATCAACCAATAATGGATTCTGAATCTTTCTACCCATTAGAGCTTTATCGTTCGGCTATGCTCCAATCTCAAACTTATCCACTGCCCAGTAAGCATCTCTTAGATCTGCAAACAACTGCACTCTAAAACTGGAGGTACTGAACAATGCAAGAGAAAAATCACATAGCATAGTAGTGCTCTTGTATATTCATGTCTATTAAATTCAACTGGACCCTCAACATTGCCAGACTTTCCTACTTTGTTTTTTTAGTTTGCTTTCTGTCCATTTTCTACAAGAACTATTTCTAGTCACTTCAAACTTCTGTCCTCTTTGTGGCTTTCTCTCTTGTACTCCCTAACAACAACGATAAGAACAACAACATAATCATCTTTACTTTTAGCAGATGACCACGTCCATCCAGCAGTGAAAACAGGAGTCATCAGATGGCAGCTCTTTCAGCTTCTCACCAACAAATCTACATACCTACTCGTTTTTTCTTTCCCTCCAAAGATGGAGTCATGCTTGTTAAAACCAGTCCTTCTGTCACAGGATTCTTAGGGGTGTTTTGCCAGCTGGAAACCTCTGTAGCCAGTAGTGCCTTTGCCTGAGTTTTAGGTAGGCTTGCTGGGCTCATTCCGCCCACTCACGCTGGCAGATTGCACTCAGCTCCTGCTACTGGCTCTGATCCCACGCCTACCAAGGGCAAGCCAGGCATGGAGTGGCAAGGGGTGTGTGTGAGCGAGTAAGCATGGCGTCTGGCCACTGAGCACAGCCAGGCACGCTGGCTGCTGTGGCAGGGTGGGCAGCTTCAGGCACCAGCACAGGCGCCGGCTCTGCAAGCCTGCAGCTGGATCAGATGCACTGCAAGCAGCTTCTGCCGTGGGCACCGGCATCGGGATGAGGAGAATGTGGTAGTATCCAGAAGCTTGGAGATGCCAGAAACCTCAGAGCCCCAAAGAGGGTGTCACAGCCCTGGCTTGGGGAGCCCTAGGTCTGGGCTCCCGGAAGGGCCGCAGCTCTTCTCTCCTCCTCTCCTGCAAAATGGCGAGTGGCAGGGGCATGTTTCAGCCCCGTTTGTGTTATAGCTCTTTCAGTTCCACCATTCGGCGGGTCCTGTGTTCTTGTCCTGCGTCCAGGAAGAATGACATATGTGGACAACTGGAGGATGAGCAAGGTGAAAAAGTGCTTTTTTCGATGATAGTACAGCTTTCAGGAGACCCAAAGTGGGTAGCTCCTTTCTGCAGGCAGGTCGTCCTGACAATTGCAGCTCTCGGTGGAGAGGAGATCCATAGTGGGTAGCTCCTATCTGCAGGCCGGTTATCCCACTGTCTGTGCAGCCCTCAGCAGAGAGGAGACTGGAGTAGATAGCTCTTATCTGAGACAGGTTGTCCCTTCATCTGCCTGAATCCGGCTTGGCTGGAGTTTTTATGGGCTTCAGAGTGGAGGAAGTGTGTGCTGATTGGGTCATGGGCGGGCCTGGAAAAAGCATCCTAAGTTCTCACTCTGGTCCACAGAACTGGTGGCCTGGCCCCCAGGCTTCAGGCTGACTCTGGCTTGAAGGTGGGGCTTCACCCGAGACCTGCACCTTTTTGCCTAGGATCCTGTCTGCCTCCTGCCACCATCAATCATATTGTTCATGGCGCCTAGGCTGTTCATACCAAATGGTTCCTGCAGGCCCACGCTGAGCTGCCCTCAGCCCCACGCTGAGCTGCCCTCAGCCCCACTCTCAGCCTCCGTCCCATGCTTGTTGACGTCCAAAGACCAGAGGGGCTGAGGCAGCAGGGGGCTGGTGTGTCAGTGCTCTCCTGAGTATGTGTGCACACCCAGCTGGGTTGCAACAGTGCCTAGATTCAGTCACAACTTTTTTCCAAAATCAGAGTATCTCTCGGGAATAGAGAGAGGCCAGGCAGCAGGAGCAGGTACTTCCAAACCTGTGAGGGGCTTCCTGGGTCCCTGAGAGTGCAGGATGCCTGGGTCCGCAGCTGTGCAGCTGCAGCTGTGCTCGAGAGGGCAGGTCTCCTGCCCCACCAACTCGGAAGTGGGTGGGGCTCCCACCTCTTTCCAGCTCCTGCCAGCTCCATGGACCACACAGCCCCCACCAGGCCTCCTCTGTTGCAGCCAGTATCTTTGCAGGGGCTGCTCCAGACAGGCCGCTGCTGCCATCACTCCTTCCTAAAATATGGATCCATCCCCTTCAGCTCTTGTTATATACTTGTAGCTTTCAAATTCAACAAAGCATGCACATTTCTCTCATCCTGTGAAAAGAAAACAGGAACAAAAATAAGTCTCTCAATTCAGATCGCTTTCCAGCTCTGCCTTGTTGATCTGATCACAACTAAATTTTTTTAGAAACTTTCTAAAACTGAAGCATAAATTCATACCGAAAAGTGCGTGGATTGTGTTTAGTTTGACTTTTTAGAAAGTGAATACACTCATACACCAGCACTAAGATGATGATATAGAACATTAGCAATGCCCCAGAAGCCTTGGTCACACTTCCCTGTGTAGTCATCCCACACTCTCCAAAAGTAACCATGATTCTGACTTCCATCACCATAGATTAGTTTTTACCTGTTTATGAACTTTATAAGCATAGAATTATACACCGTGAACTTTTTTGCATCTCTCTTTGCTCACATATTTGAGAAATTCATCTATATTGTGCTGTATGTATCATTATTCTGTTCTTTTCCATTTCTGTAAAAAACCCCATTATATGTATATACCATAGTTTATCCTACCCAGCCAAACTTCTTAAATGAATTCTCTATATTTGATATCTCCACTTGCTCATTGTTTACTTATTCCTCAACCCACAGGACTCTGCTTTCTAGTCTCACTCCACCACTCATACATACAGGCTCTTAATTTACTTCACCTCTTGGCAGCATTTGATTCTATTGTTTTCTCTCTCCACTTTCACTTTCCTCTCCTAGTTCCTAATCCACATACTCTGATTTTCTTCCTTGCCCCAGTACTATTCTGTCTTGGTCTCTTTTGCTGGTCCATCCTCCTTCTGTTGTTCTACCTCTCTCTTAAAAGTTGGTATTTTTCAGAGATCTGTCTCAGTTCTTTCCTTCACATTCTCCATACTCATGCTTCTAGATGAGTATCTATTGATGTTATTTCAGTGCCGTTGATACAGTGATGACTCTAGAAGCTATCCATATTTTTAGTTCTCTCTCCTGAACTCTGAAGCTGGTAGCAAACTACTTTGTGTGCAGCTTCTCTTGGATGTCTCCTAGGTATTACTTCAAGGTCAGTATGCTGTCAACCAGTCTTCTCCCTTTTCGGTTCATACCACCATCACCACCCTTCCCCCTCTCAACTAGTTCCAACTTAGCTCCCCTTTTATCCATTCTCCATGCTGAAGCCTTAGAAAACCAAAATTTGATTCAAAGTGTTTTCTTTGAGTGGCGTCCAGACTCTTCATAAAGGCTTTAAAGGCCCATTTTAGACTCATCTTCAGTCATTCATACTTGCTAGTCATTGTGGTCTCCTTTGATTCCAGGAATGTGCCTTGCTTTCTCCTGCCTTAGAGCCTTTGCTTTCCCTAAAATTTTATATTACAAAAATACTTAATCATCTATTATAGTTTATTAAGTATTAATGCTTACTCATAAACATTTATGAGAAGAACTATACATTAAAATTGAGATTCACATATTTCTGGTCTTTTGAGATTAAACAGACATATCATTTGTTTTGGTTTTTAATCATATTTTTTCTATCCATCTAGGATTCTCTTACCTTTTATGCAGTCGTATGCAAGATCAGGAGGGTTTTCCATCACTGGAAAGATCAAAACTGCACTAATTGAGAATGCAATCTACTATGGCACCTATTTGCTGATTTTTGGAGCATTTTTAATTTATGTAGCTGTAAACCCACATTTACATTTAGAATGGTAAGAAAAGTAGTCTTCTTAACATTGCTTTTGTATATGTTTGCAGTTTTAAAAATTCATTTTTAACTTCATATGTGCAGATTTAAACAGACATTTCGTTGAGAAACATTTTGTTATATATTTTTCTCCAAAAGAATATGTGAATAATCCATATTACTAAGAAAGAAAATATGGAATGACAGTTTTAAATGCAGATTTTAGACAAAAGATTAATGGTAATGGCTATATATTAAAAGTGATAACCCTTATGATTTTTTGATAGAATTTCAATTTTTTTTTTTTTTCTGAGACAGAATTTCACTCTTGTTGCCCAGGCTGGATTGCAATGGTGCAATCTTGGCTTACTGCAACCTCCGCCTCCCAGGTTCAAGCAATTCCCTGTTTCAGCTTCTCAAGTAGCTGGGATTACACGCATGTGCCATCACGCCTGGCTAACTTTTGTATTTTTAGTAGAGATGAGTTTTCTCCATGTTGATCAGGCTGGTCTTGAACTCCCGACCTCAGGTGATCCGCCCACCTCAGCCTCCCAAAATCCTGGGATTACAGGGGTGAGCCACCGCACCCGGCCTTCAAAATTTTTATATGATAAAGTAACTGGTTTTATTTTTGATTGGAACTTGTGATTTTTTTTCCTTGTTTTGTTCATAATTTGAGGGCATATTTGTTCTTACTGTTATCTTAGATTTAAATATTTCAATAAAATTGAAATCTGTTTTATACTTATGACTTGTAATATATGTGAGGGTCTACCTCTGAAAATTTAGCAATAGATCAGCAGTGCTAGGTCTCACTATTGCATTCTTGAGATTTGCTAGGTAAGCAACAAAGTTAATCTGAAACCTTTTGAGGCTTCTTAAGAAAGCACCTAATGAAAAATGTTTCCTTTGGGAAAATATATACATATTATCGCCATGAATTATTCTAGATGCTAATTTTAACTGCAATAGAAGCAGTGAGTTTCCTTTGTTAGAGTCAGTTTATGCAGTCACATTTTATCTTTCCATTAAAATATGCATATTATCTGCTGTTTCTCTCTTAGGAACCAGCTTCAGACAATTGGGATAGCTGCTGCAAATACATGGGGTCTGTTTCTTCTTGTGTTGTTGTTGGGATATGGCTTGGTGGAAATTCCACGGTCGTACTGGAATGGAGCAAAAAGGGGTTATCTACTTATGAAAACGTATTTTAAGGCAGCCAAACTGATGACAGAGAAAGCAGATGCAGAAGAGAATTTAGAAGATGCCATGGAGGTAAACAAGTTTGAACCTTATAAACAATAGTCACCAAGTCATGTGTATCTTCTTTTAGTCACTTTTGGTTTGTTGTTGTTGTTAGCACATTGATGTGCTTCAGACTGCAAAACTGGTGTTGTGCAATTCTTCAGGATGTCTCATCCAGGATGACTTTTTAGCCATTCACCTTCATGATGTGTCTTGTCCGTCTTCTATCTGACAAGGATTCACAGAAAAAAATTCAATAGTGCAGGGTTATGCCTATTATTTTGAGGTAACTTTTAATAGTACCCTCTTTTATTTTCAAAAGTCTCCCAGATTAAATTATAAATTATATGGTTACCCTAACATAGTAGAAGTGAGAATAATGACCAGAGGACACTTATCTCTGAAAGTTTAACCTAAGGTAATCCTACTAAGTCTGGAAACCTCTTTAAAGAACAATTTGCATGGGAGTTTGTATACTAAGTTTTGTTTCCTATCTGTAATCTTAATAAGACACTTCATTTTATTTGATGACTTGAACCAGTTTCACAAAGTTGTTGAAAGTTTAACTTTCAATACTGTACATAAAAATATACAACAAATTATAAAATTTTTCTGTAAGTAAAAATTTTCTTATGATTTAAAGAGATTATTATAGTCACCTTACATTTTTGCTCCCCTGGGAGAATATCCTACTCAGCTGATGATACTCTCCAAACAAACTCCTGTTGAATGCTTTTCATTCATGTTAGAATAAACTCCAAAATGTTTTAATGCAGCCTGCAGAAAAATAACTTGGCCTATGTTTAGCTCTCCAGCTGTATCCCACACCTCTGTCTTCCTCACACTGGTCATCTTTGGTTTCTCAAACTTGCTAGTGGTGATGAGATAATAAACAATTTTATAGACTTAATATTTGCCTAACACTCAACTTTGGTTCCTCAAACTTAGTAATGGTGATAATTATAGTAAACAATTATATAGACTTACTAGTTACCTAAGACTTTCTAAGCACTATGCTTATATTTAATTCTCATGACTTTATGATAGAGATTTTTTTTAAATCCCCATTCCATAAGTGAAGAATATGAGGCACAGAGAGATTAAGTAACTTTCCCATGTCTACATGGCTAAGAAGTGATAGAAGCCAGGCAATCTTTGCTTTAACAGGGACTGACAAACTTTTTCTGTAAAGGGCCAGATAGTAAATATTTTAGGATTTGTGTGCAATATCATTTCTTTCGCAACTACTCTGTCATTGCAGCATGAAAGCAGCCATAGCCAGTAAATAAATGAATGAGTGTAGGTGTGTTCCAGTATGAGAACAAATAGTGGACTGAATTGATCTGGCTTGATGACCCTATGCTTAATCATTACATACATTGCCTTTCTTTTCTATCTTTGAGCATGCTGTTACCAAACTATTAGAATGTTCTTTTCAGCACTTTCTTCAGCTAATTCCTATTTCATTTTTAGGTCTTAACATAAATGAGAATTCTTCAGGGAAGCTTTCTTTATTAGCTTCCTAGGGCTGCTGTAACAAAACTACCACAAACTGGGTGACTTAAGCAATAGAAAATTATTGGCTCACAGTTTGGAGACTAAAAGTTCAAGATTAAGGTGTCTGCAAGGTTGGTTCCTTCTGAGGACTCAGGGAAAATCTGCTCCATGTTTGTCTTCTAGCTTCTGGTGGTTTGGGATCTTTGGCATTCCTTGACTTTTAGACCTCTGCCTTTCACCTTCACTTGGTGTTCTCCTTGTGTGCCTGGGTCCAAACTTTATTGTTCTGTAAGGACACCAGTCATATTGGATTAGAGTTCATCCCACTTTAGTATAAGCTCATCATAACTTAGCTGATTAAATCTGCAACAGCCCTATTCCAAATAGGATCACATGTTAAGATATTGGAGGTTAGGTTTCAGGGGACACAGCTGAACCCATAACATCTTCCCTGGTCCTCCAGACTCTTAAACACTCAGCAGCCATTTTTGAAGTGAACAAATAAATGAACAAATGAATGTATAGTGTGATTAGAAAATTTCATGTAGGCTTTGCAGCATTTATTCACTACAGAATGTAAGAACTACAAGCAGAAAATATTGATTCAAATGTAGGAGTAAGTCTATAAATAGTATTATTTAAATTTAAGTTATTACATTTCCTGTTATATTCAACATTCCTATGATGAATGTTACTACATCTTTTGAAAGAAGATAATTTATATTTGATAAATTTTATAATTATATTTGAAATTTTGAATTTTTAAAAAAATTGAAGTAGTTGAAAACAGATATTTTGATAAGATACTTATACTTGATAAAATAAATTAATATATTTTAAATTTGATAATGTTCCACCCAAAAGTTGGTATTAAATTCAGTTATTTCAGATTTGAGGAATTTGGATTTCACTAATTTATTAAACATTCCTGCAAAAAAAAAATAAACCCAGTTATTATTTGAGTTCTGGATTTTCCCTAGGAGAAAGCTTTGCTCTCTGAATAAAATAGATTTTATTCTTGTTATTTTTAAATAGGACCCCTCTACTTAGAAATAAGATGTGGAAAATTAAAGAGCAGCATTGATTACTTCTGTGCTATTTTAGTATAGTATTCTTAGGTTTTAAGCTATGTAAAAAATATTAGATAAGAAACCACTCTTTAAAAATGGATGTTTTGTAAATAGCAGTAGGTACACATAGATAGCAGGAAAACTCTGAACCTCTTTCCATCAAAAACAGTGCATGATTTCTCAGGTATGAATTTCTTTTTTGTTTGTTTGCATTCCTGGGGTTTTTAAAAAATTTTGTATGTGTCCATCACCTCAAGCATTTATTTTTCTTTATGTTACAAATAATCCAGTTATACTCATTTAGTTATTTTTAAATGTACAATTACATTGTTATTGACTATAGTCACCCTGTTCTATCAAATACTGATATTATTCACTCTAACTGTAATTTTGTACCCATTAACCATTCCCACTTCCCACCCTCCCCCCACCCACATCACTTCCCAGCCCTATAAATAAGTAGGAACATGTGAAGTTTGTCTTTCTGTGCCTGGCTTATTTCACTTAACATAATGACCTCTAGCTCTACCCACATTACTGCAAATGACTGGATCTCATTCTTTTTTATGACCTTAGGGAGTTTGATTATAAAATGCCTTGAGATAGTCTTACATGGGATAACTCCGCTTGGTGTTCTAGAACCTCCTTGTACTTGAATATTGGTATCTTTCTCTAGGTTTGGGAAGTTCTCTGTTATTAGCACTTTGAATAAACGTTCTACCCTTATCTCTTGCTCTGTCTCCTCATTAAGGCCAATAACTCTTAGATTTGCCCTTTTGAGGCTATCTTCTTGCATTTGTAGACATTTGTTATTCTTTTTTTTATTATTATTATTTGTCTCCTTTAACTGTATTTTTAAATAGACAAATTTTCAAGTGTCTTCTAGCTCACTAATTCTTTCTTCTGCTTGGTCAATTCTGCTGTTAAGAGACTCTCATGCATTCTTCAATATGTCAGTCTGTTTTTCAACTCCAGAATTTCTACTTGATTATTTTAAATTCCTTCAACAGCTTTGTTCACTGTATCTAATAGGATTCTAAATTCCTTCTCTGTGTTACCTTGAATTTTGTTGAGTTTTCTCAAAACAGCTATTTTGAATTATCTGTCTGAAAGGGCATATATTCTGTGTCTTCAGTATTGGTCCCTGGTGCCTTGTTATTTATTTTATTTAATTTTTTTGAGGCAGAGTCTCACTATGTTGCCCAGGCTGGAGTGCAGTGGCATAATCTTGGCTCACTGCAGCCTCTACCTCCAGGGCTCAAGTTATCCTCTCACCTCAGCCTCCCAGGTAGCTGGTAGCTGATACTACAGTCACACACCACCACACCCAGCTAGTTTTTGTATTTTTGAAGATACGAGGTTTCACCATGTTGCCCCAGCTGTTCTCAACTCCTGAGCTCAAGTGACCTCCAGCGTCAGCCTCCCAGTGTGCTGGGATTAAGGAGTGAGCAACTGTGCTTGGCCCTGGTGCCTTATTTAGTTTGTTTGGTGAGGTCATGTTTTTCTGGATGGTCTTGATTCTTGTGGATGTTCATCGATGTCTGGACATTGAAAAGTTAGTCTTTGCAGTATGGGCTTATTTGTAACCATCCTTCTTGGGAAGGCTTTCCAGGTATTTGAAGGGACTTGGGAATTGTAATCTAAGTTTTTGGTCCCTGCAACTGTCTCTATATTAGGGGACACCCCAAACCCCTTAATGCTATGGTTCTTGTAGACTTGTAGGGATGTGCCACCTTGGTGGTCTTGGATAAGATCTGGAAGAATTCTCTGGAGTACCAGACAGAGACTCTTGTTCTCTTTTACTTTCTCCTGAACAACTGGAGTCTCTCTCTCTCTGCCCTAAGCTGCCTGGAAGTGGGGGAGGGGTGTCACAAGCACCTCTGTGGCCACCACCACTGGGACTGTACTGGGTTAGACCTGAAGTTATCATGGCACTGGGTCTTGTCCAAGGCCCACGGTAACCACTTCCTGGCTACTGCCTATGTTTGCTCAAGACCCTGGTTCTCTACAGTCAGCAGGTGGTGAAGCCAACCCAGCTTATGTTCTTCCCTTTGGAGTGGCAAGTTCTCCCTGAGTTGGGGTATGTCCACAGAGATGCCATCTGGGAGCCAGGTCCTGGAGCCAGAAACTATAGGAATTTACTTGTGCCTAAACTGGCACCCAAGCCACAAGACAAAGTCCTTCCCATGCTTTCCTCCCGTTTCCACAAGCAGAGGAGTCTCTCCCCATGGCCACTACTGCCCCAGGGCCACGGTGAATACATCCTCACTACCCCCGGTGTTCATTCAAGACCCGACATCTCTTCAGTCAGCTTGTGGTGAATGCTGCAATGCCTAGGGTTTTCCCTTCAGGGCACTAGGCTCCCCTCTGACCTAGAGAAAGTTCAACAATGCTGTCTAAGAGCTACAGCCTGCAATCTGGGACCCCAAAAGTCCACCTGGTGCTATACCCAACAGTGGCTGAGGTTGTACCTTGTTTTTCATGAAGGTAATTTTTGTGTGGATAGTTGCTTAATTTAGTGCTCCTGTGGGGAGGACAATCAGTAGACACTTCTGTTCAGCCATCTTGCTCCACTTCCTGTGTATGAATTTCTTTGACCACATACTTCAAGGTTTTTTTGGGGATTCTTTCTGCCTTTCTGAACATCTGGAAACGTATAAACTTGAGGATAAATGTATTTATCATTTAAAAAGTACTTTTTGTCTTCCTGCCATGTTAAGTGCTATGCAGAATTGGTCAGAATAGAAATTTCTATTCAAACTTTCTTGAGTAGAAAATTGGACAGAGTTTCTTATAGTATGTGGTCAATGTGGCATGAATGATAAAAAGAAAATGCTCTAGTATGGAGAGGTTTCACTTCTGAATAGTGGTCAGAAGGCATGAAGTGTGACCTGGGCCTTGAAAGATGCGTAGAATTTTGATAGTTGATATCATTCCAGGAAGATATCAGAAGTCTTAAAACCAAATTAATTTGAGCATAAAGTTTACATTGGAAAGATAAAGCTATATCATGGCTTTAAATGCCATACTGAAAAGTCCAGTCATTTGACAGATTACAAAGTTCAATCACTTCATTGGTAATTATTTTTTCAGTTACCCATTTAATCTCCCAAATGTAGTTTTATAAAAACTGGTATTTTTATGATGTATTTATCTCTAAAATTGATATACACATTTGTATGTCTATTACCTTTCTTTGAAGCATTAATAAAACTTATAAGCTATGTCAAATCATTCAAAAGGTATTTGCTAGATGGCCTAAAATGTCACCTCTACCTTTTGTTATTTTTCTAGATAATTTTAGGGAGGGAGAAACAGCTACTTATTTCCACTGAAAGCTGACTATTAGCCTCCCTTCATGAATGTTGTCTGACCTGCTTAGAAAAGAATTTGACAAGGCACAGTAATGAAAGAGCTCAAAGTTATGTTATTTTGTATGAAGAAAGCAAGCAGTATATTTCAAATACCTGTCATGCTTAATTAAAATTATGAACTTTTGAAGGAACCCTAAATTTATAACAGATATAGCAAATGTTAACTGTTTCAGTACTTGTTTTTAATAAGCTAAATCATCTAAAGAATAAAAGCATATTTAACATATAATGTATAAACAAATCGTATACTTCATATTCAAAGTATGATAAATTTGTGCTAACAAGTCAAAAAACTTTAAGGCAGCTTAGTAATGGAAAATAGATGTAATGATGCTTCCATGAGACCTTTTAAAAACCCCAATCTTATCTTGTCACTGTCGTATGTAGGCTTCACACATTAACCTCAAAATAAACCATGATTAAGGCCTTCTAGGAGCACTTTGATCTTGCTCTTTCAGCCTGATCTAGTGCTATGCAGACCCTTGATCTTCCTTTCCCTGTAATCACATTGGACTTTTTTCAGTCTTTTCAAGTAATGTGCTCACTTAGGCCTGGAGGCCTTTGTATGTGCTGTCTGTCTCTCTGCCTTGGAATATTCTTGTCTCTCCCTTTGGTTGACTGAGTCCAGTACATTTTGTTTCATTTCATTTTAAATAATCAGTTAATCAGAAAATCTCCCACTCTACGTTATCCCTTATCAAAGCATCTCATACTTTTCTCTGACAATAGTTTTCTATGTTTGCTTATGTTTGTTTTCCTCATTAAGTTAAATTGCTTGATAGGAACAGGGTCTACTGTTGCAGATTATTTATAGAGTATACATATTCTAAATTTTGATAGATATTGTGAAATTACCTTTAAATAGAATATATCACGTTTTACTGTGTATAAGAGGGCCTGTTTTCTCACCTCTTTATATGGTATCAATTTTGAAAAAAAAAAAAACTTCTTATTTTAAAAATTTATAACTGTTTTTAGTGAGCTCAAATATCTTTTTAGACATTTATTGGCCAATTGTATTTTTTTCTATATTCCTATTCTTCTGTTGATTTGTAAGAGTTCGTCACATATTAAGGATGATAAGTCTTTGTCATATAAATTACAAATATTTTTTCACAATTTTGTTTATGTGCTAGATGGCTTCTCTGCCTTCAGTTTTGTATCCCTTAAAACTCTGCTCTGCTCTATGCCCCAGAAAGTTATTTTAAATATCCTGGTCAGTTCTCTTTTGTGTTTAGGCTGCGAACATGCTATTTCATCTGACTAAAACAGTGGTTTCAACTTTTTAAAAATTTCATGAATATTATAGAATATTGTGATTCTTTAGGAACTACCAGTTCTAAAGAGTCTTTAACCCTTTTATGCCTTTTATACTCAGAATTGTTTATATAATTATCTCATTACTGGACTGAAATTTTAAGACTGACAATTCCTTAGCTTCTCTTTCTACCCTCCAGTATGGATTTTGGAGGCCTTACACTTAGCATAGTACTGGCAAATAGTGTGCGTTTTTTTTTTTTTTTTAATTGTACTTTGGGCTCTGGGGTACCTGTGCACATCCTGCATCCTGAAGGATTGTTGCATAGGTACATACATGGCAATGTGGTTTGCTGTCTCCATCCCCCCTGCTGCCCCGTCACCTACATCAGGCATTTCTTCCAGTGTTATCCCTTCCCATCCTCCCTGCCCCCCAACCCGGCTGCTGTCCCTCCCTTCCCCTCCACCCCCACCCCCCACCTAGCCCAGTGAGTGTTGTTCTTTGTTCTCTTCCCTGTGCCCAGGTGTTCTCATTGTTCATCACCTGCCTATGAGTGAAAACATGCAGTGTTTCGTTTTCTGTTCTTGTGTCAGTTTGCTGAGAATTATGGTTTCTAGATTCATCCATGTCTCTACAAAGGACATGAACTCATTGTTTTTTATGGCTGTAGAGTATTTCATGATGTATATGTGCCACATTTTCTTTGTCCAGTCTCTCATCAAAGACTGATGGGTTGGTTCCAGGTCTTTGCTATTGTAAACAGCGCCACAATGAACATACATGTGCATGTGTCTTTATAATAGAACGATTTATAATCCTTTGGGTATATACCCAGTAATGGGATTGCTGGGTCAAATAGAATTTCTATTTCTAGCTCCTTGAGGACTTGCCACACTGTCTTCCACAATGGTTGAACTAATTTACACTCCCACCAACAGTGTAAAAGTGTTCTTTTTTCTCCACATCCTCTCCAGCATCTGTTGTCTCCAGATTTTTTAATGATTGCCATTCAAACTGGAGTGAGTTGTTTTTAAATTATTTTATTATATTTTAAAAATTTTATTTATTTATTTTGAGATTGAGTTATGAGACTGGCTAATGTTTGTATTTTTGGTAGAGATAGGGTTTCACCATGTTGCCAAAGCTCGTCTCAGACTCCAGGGCTCAAGCAATCTATCTGCCTCGGCATCCCGAAGTGCTGGGATTGCAAGCCTGAGCCACTGCGCCCGGCCAGCAGATAGTGTGCTCCTAATAAGCAAGTATGGAGTTAATCAATCATGACTGCTCTAGAGTACTCTTCTATTGGAAAGGAGCTGGCACTTTGTCACATTTGTAGCCTTTTCTACTTCCTCTGGTTTTTACTGTATTTTAGATACTTGATCTTGATGAATAAGGTGGAGGAACATAGCCCTTTTCTTTTAGGGCCACAATGTTTGTCCGATCTTTTGCAGACTTTTAAATAATGCTTATTCTTTTTTTGTGTACCACATAATGAAGTGATGAGAGAGTGAATTTAGAAAGTAAGAAAAAGTTTAGGGTATGGAAATAGCCTTTCAGTGACTTTGTATTTTTACTTGTGTTCTTAAGAACTTTTTTTCATGTAATGCAAAGTAATTTAGGTCGAAGTTGAACTTGTGAGAAAATATATGGTACCTAATGCATTCTCATTTGGAATATGTGATCTGTAGAAATAGAAATATTTTTATTTATTTTACTGTTTTTAATAGGAGGTTCGTAAAGTGAATGAAAGCATCAAGTATAACCACCCATTGAGAAAATGTGTTGATACAATACTTAAAAAGGTAATGAGATAATGTTTTCTTTTGAAATATGCATTTATATAATATTATACCAAAAGTACCAGAAAAGTATAAATACAGCCTGTAGCTGAGTAACTCATTTTCTTCTAAACTCATTTTTATAGAAATATTAACCAAAAACCATCTGTACTTTGAAGTTTTTTTTTTAATTACTGCAAGTTTAACACTAATTATTGGCAGTATTTTCTGTTGAAATACGGAGATAGGGGTTGACTAATGCATAAGGATTGCCATGACAGTGATGGAAATAAACCTTTAAAGTGTGATTTTGTATGTTCACTAAAGGCATATCTCCTGTAAGAAAATAAATTAAGGCCTCCATTATAGTCAGCTTCCAACATGTTATTTTACAAATGTATTTCATTAATATATTCATGAAATGTATCATAAAATGAGTGACATTAACATAGGTATTTAATAAACCGTACAGTTAAGGTTTTGATGCATTAGTATTGAATTAGGGGTATTGCAGTTCCCCAATTGTCTTAAACTTACAGAACCATGGAAATATTTATTTTCCTGGATTTAAATCTGTTATACTGATTGTTGTCTAGTGTTCTGTTTTGTTGAGCTAATACTCATAGGAATCACTTTTCTAACTATTTCTCTCACATTTGCTACTTTTTGAGAACTACTAAGAGAGGTTAACTAACTTGCCCAAGTTCATGTAGGTAATAAATGAGTAGTGGTGTGGAAGATGACTTTAAATTCATGTATTTATTTCTCTGTGCTATGCCTTTCAAAAATTCAGCATCTTGAATTTGTCATGATGCTTCTTCATTCTTCAGCTAGAAAAATAATTTACCCTACTTAGAATAATCCTGTCAAGTACTAGTTGCTTTCTGTAGGTAAGCTCCCTGCTGATAGCCATACATATATACCTAGTATATATGAGCATAAAGATTAATATACAGGTGAGAAGAAACTCAGTACACCTTTTAAGACATTTTCAAGAAAATATTAGCAAGTAGAAGTCTTAACTAGAGATGACAATAAAGTAGGAAGAGGTTTTTGAGAAAATTAGAACTCAAAATGATGCTCAAGAAAGAAAGATTTTTAATAACAATTTTTTTATCTTTTTACAATTAAGATTTTTAAAAATCTACTTGTTCCTTTTAGTGCCCTACCGAATATCAGGAAAAAATGGGTAGGAACATGGATGATTATGAAGATTTTGATGAAAAGCATAATATCTACCCAAGTGAAAAAAGCCTGGTAAAACTGCATAAACAGGTAACTTTGTTAATTATAAATATTTCACTTACTGATGATTTTAAACTTATAATCATTGCTCATTTAAAAAAAAGGAATTTTTAGTGAATGTATATTTAAAACTTTATTTTGCTCCTGTCCTTATCATTATTCCTTGAAATAGTTTATCTTTGTGTATACCAACAGGAGTACTGTTGGCATTTGGGGAGGGAGAATTCTTCACTGAGCATAACTGTTACATTATATAAAACTGTTAGATCATTTTAGAACATTAATATTTTCAGTCTGACCCAGTAAATGCACTAGCACTTCCCCATTGATGTGGCAATCAAAACATGCTCCCTAGTGGGGAGGTGAACCACTGTTGGATCAGAACACTGTCAGGTCTACCCCTATTCTCTTTTTTAGGTGATTTATTCAGTTCAGAGACACCGTCGAACTCAAGTACAGTGGCAAATTCTTTTGGAACAAGCATTTTATCTAGAAGATGTAGCAAAAAATGAAACTAGTGCTACTCGTCAGTTTGTTCACACCTTTCAATCGCCAGAGCCAGAAAATCGATTTATCCAATATTTTTATAATCCTGCATTTGGTATGTAATTTGATATAAATTACAAACTTTAATGATGAAAAGTTTTCTGTAGAAAAAAGTTATGTATTTTCACCAATGCAAAGTTGAATTTTATTTGTATTATTTGATTTATACTTTGGGATATTAAGTATCTGATAACATTTCCCCAAAACAACTATTTTACTTATCATATATCATAAACCAGTTTCTACTGTTACTTCACAAATAATAAAAATTCTATTAAAAAACATGTATACATGAAGCATATTTTGTATAATGCGTAATATATACAATTACGCATTACTTAATGACTGGGATTCATTCTGAGAAATGTGTAGTTAGGCAATTTTATCATTACATGAACATCATAGAGTATGTATGAAACCTAGATGTTATAGCCCACTACACATGTAGGCTACATGGTATGCTTATTACTCCTAGGCTACAAACCTAAACAGTATGTTCCTATACTGAATATTGTAGGCAGTTGTAACACAATGGTAAGTATTTGTTTATCTAAACATAGAAAAGATAATCATAAACATGTAGTGTTGTGATTTTATGGGATCACCATTGTATATGCAGTCCATCATTGACTGGAATGTTGTTATGTGACATATGACTGTACTTAAAATAGTTAGAATTTTAAGTTATTTTATATCACAAGCTTGGGTCTCTTTTTCAGTCTTGACATACTACTGAAATAGTCCCCTAAGTAGTCCTCTTTATTAGTCTTGTTATAAAACCTATACTCTGTAGTCATCATTTTTCTCCTTTTTGATAATTTATGACACTCCCTTCAAGTGTCGTTAAATTTAGTGTGAAGAAACTTAATGCAAGTACCAAAGCGTCACAGTATTAAAAGTTATTAAACCTTATTTATTCAAATAAGTGGTTATATTCACTTGTTCCTCCTTTGCATGTTTGGTTTTGAGTATGAAGACTTAATGGCTGTAATAAATATCTCAGAAAACTTCTTTAACAAAAATCCTTCCTAGTTAAATGAAGGAATGATGTAGTATCTGTTTTCATTAATTCAACAAATATTTGGGCACATTAGTGTTATGTATTGTTGGGTGCTTGGTAGCTTGGCATATATCAATTTAAAAAGACGAAAATTCCTGCTTTTGTGGAGTGAGGAAGACAGACAATGAACATATAAAGGCATAAAGATGCTGAATAGGCAGTTGATCATAGAAATTGAAATTCAAGGGAGAAGTCTGAACTGCAGGTATGAATTAGGGTGCGATCAATGTATAGCCAACCCTGGGGTCAGGATAAAATCAATAAAGAAGTAATTGAGATAGAGAAAAGAGAAAAGTCTGAGGACCAAGCCTGAGGCACTCCAGAATTTAGAGATTAGGTGGATGAGATGTAACCAGCAGAAAAGACTAGAAAAGGAGGGAATGAAATAGGAAAATCAGGACAATGAAGTGTTTTGAGGAAAAGAGTATGTAAAGTACCTTTGCAAATGTTGCACACAGATTAAAGATCATAAATACTAAGACTTGAATTTAGAGAAGTGTGGATAAAAAATCCTGACTGACGTTTAAAAGAAATAAGAAGAGGCGCAATTGGAGACAGAGTAGAAAACTCTAAAAATGTTTTCCTTATAAAAGAGAACAGAGATAAGATGTAGTAGCTGACAGAGGATTGGGGGCATAGCCAACAGAAATTATCACATGTAATTAGTAAATGATATAATAGAATTTGATAAGACAATAGAGAATTTCTAGGACAATGTTCATGATTAGTAGAGATGAGATGGGAAATAGTGAACAATGAAGAGAATGGTGGAGGTAAGGCACAGATGTAACTAGATGAGAAGGTATAGTGGTAGAAACTTTGGAAAATTCTGATCACTTCTATTTTCTCAATGAAATGTGGAGAGTAAGTATAGGAGGGCAGATTTTAGAGATTTGAAGAAGGAAGAGAAGGTGCAAAATAGTTGCCTAGGAGAGTGGTCATGGGAGAAGATTGGGGAATTATAGTAGGCTAACTAGGCAGTACTGAGGACCCACTTGAAGCTAGTGATTAAGAATTTAAAGTGAGACCAGTCAACAAAGTTGTATGTCTTTCTCCTGCAATGTGCAGCTATGTGGATGCAGGCACAGACTAGCCAGGGAGTTGGATCTAATCAGGTGTGGTTTAGCTAAGCAGGTACAGTGAAGCAAGACGGGGCAAAGGAAGTGGGATACTGTCCTCAAAGACTGGAATCTGAGCTGCAGGAGGAAGGAAGGACATCAAAGTGTTAAATAACAGTAAAAAGGTGATAGAATAAATTGATTTTTGGTCCAGGTGTGGTCAGTCAGTGATGTTGAAATACTCTACTAGATGAATGTATTGTTTGGAGACAAGGATGCTGAAACGAGATTATATGGAAGGGTTGGAGATACTGAAAATAAAAGGTTTAGGCGTTACTATGGCAACAAGTAATTGAGGTAGGGTGGAGGAAAAGTTCATTAGAGGAGAGGAGGTCAAGGAAATGAGAGACAAGGGTTTTGAAAGGGGAATCATTTATGTGGATATTGAAATCACTAGGAATTACAATGAGAGGAAGTTTGTAAAGAATTAAAGTGAGCCAGAAGCTCAACTGTTTAATAAATGAAGTAAAAATACAGCTTTTTCAATTTATTGAGCTTTCTTTTTTTAATTTTTATTATTACCTAAATTCAGACTTAAAACCAAAATAGTACAAAATATTCCCACATAGCCTTCAACCAGGTTCTTCAAATGTTAACATTTTACCATATTGATTTGCTTTATCTGTATATATTTTTTCTTACTATTTTAGAGTTGTATCCAGACACGATGCCTCCTTATTCCTAAATATTTCAGTATATATTTTCTAAAATAAAAATATTTTCTTACATAGCCAAATACAGCTATCGAAATCAAAAATTAATATTATACTATACTATTTACAGACCTTATTCAGATTTTGCCATAAATATCCCAATAATATTCTTTGTATAAAAATTCCAGATCATGCATCACATTCAGTTGTTATGTTTCCTTAGTTTCCTCTAATCTGACACAGTTTCTCAGTCTTTGTGTTTTATGATATAGATGTTGGGAGTATAGGCCACTTTTTTGTTGAACGTCCTTGAATTTGACTTTGATGTTTCTTTAAAATTAGATGCAGGTTCTGCATTTTTTTGTAGGAATACCACAGCAGCAATGTCATGTTCCTCTCAGTACATAATAGCATGAGGCACATGATATCAGCTTGTCCCATTATGGGTGATCATTTGATTAGGGTGGTATTTGCCTGGTTTCTCCACTGTAAAATTGTTGTTTTTCTCTTTGTAATTAAGTATCTTATTGGGAGATATTTGGAAATAATGTAAATACCCCGTTACTCTTTTATAGTTTTCCTAATCATTTTTTTCTTTTATCTTCTAGAATGGTACTGGGAATGTCTTTTGCGACCATGGTTTTACAAGATACTTGCTGTGGTTCTGTCCATCTTCTCTGTGATTGTTGTGTGGTCAGAGTGCACATTCTTTAGCACTACTCCTGTCTTATCCCTTTTTGCAGTCTTCATACAGCTGGCAGAAAAAACATATAATTATATTTATATTGAGGTCAGTTTATTTTATGTCTGTCATAAATAGATGTCACTTCATAGCATAATCCTTAACTGTTTTCTCTATGTATTTCTTCTACTGAAAATGAAATCAGTGAAGTTTTCGGCAGTGTTGTTATTCAAACTTCCAAAAATGTGCTTCATTATTTTACCTACGCTACAGAAGCTAAGAACTGTATTTGAGGAGACGTAAAAAATTGCAAGATAGTGCAAAAATCTGAGAATATCTTTTTCTTTTCTTTTTTTTTTTTTTTTTGGAGGCAGAATCTTGCTGTCACCCAGGCTGGAGTGTAGTGGTGTGAACATGGCTCACTATAACCTTGACTTCCCAGTCTTAGGAGATCCTCTCACCTTAGTCTCCCAAGTAGGTGGGCCTATAGCCATGTACCACCATCCCCTGCTAAATTTTGTATTTTTTGTAGAATCAGGGTTTCACCATTTTGCCCAAGCTGATCTGGAACTCTCGGGCTCAAGTGATCCTCCTGCCTCAGCCTCCCAAAGTGCTAGGATTACAGACCTGAACCATCACACTCGGCCCTGGGAATACTTTGATTATATTTATGCCAGTAAAGCTACATAACTTACAGGCCTCATGTGAAGAGTTGCCAAGGGAATGGGAAAATAGGCTCACTTTAGGAGGTAGATTAGAAACTTACAGATCTAAGATATTAAAGAGTTTGAAATGTAGATTTTTTTCTATAATCTTAGTAGGTGATTAAAAAATTCTCTATTACCCATATTTCAATTAGAGCATCAATAAATGTTAGCTAGAAATGAAGGCCAGGCTGGGCGCAGTGGCTCACACCTATAATCCCATCACTTGGGAGGCCAAGGTGGGCAGATCACAAGGTCAGGAGTTTGAGACCAGCCTGGCTAACACGGTGAAACCCCGTCTCTACTAAAGATACAAAAAATTAGGCAGTCATGGTGGTGCATTCCTGTAATCCCAGCTACTTGGGAGGCTGAGGCAGGAGAATCGTTTGAACCTAGGAGGTGGAGGTTGCAGTGAGCCGAGATCATACCACTGCACTCCAGCCCCACTGCACTCCAGCCTGGGCAACAGGGTGAGAGGGTGAGACACTATCTCAAAAAAAAAAAAAAATTATGTCATATCTTTTAGGTGTGTGGTCAGAAAAAAGATTGTGTCTACTCACCTATGTATGTCTTGACTTTAGCTACTACCTGTACGCTGATGGCTTCTGTGTTAGTAAAGCTAGGCTAACCTGGGGTGTAATAACAAACATGGCCTGAAATCTCTGTGACTTTATACATCTTTTTTTCTTCTTTTTGTATGGAGCCAATGCATCCATACAGATTTCCTTCTGGATGCATTGGCTCTCTGGGACATCCCCCTTTTAAGCAGTGACTCGGGAATCGAGGGCACTTCCATCCTGTAACTCCACCATCTGGAACATGTGGCTTCCAGGGAAGGACTGGATGAGGTTGTGCAGTGGCTTCTCACTGCCACAGTCCAGGAGTTGCATGCAGCACTTCTGCTCACAGTCCATTAGCCAGCAGCTAGTCATGTGGCCGCCTCGCTGCAAGGATCCAGGAAGGCAGAGTGTGGGCGAGCACTAGTGATGTCTGTACTCCCATGTCCACCTGAGACCTGCTACCCCTGGAATCTCCGTCTGAGCAGCCCACGAGTGCATTAGAGTCAACATGGAACACAGAATTGATTGTCTTTGTCTCCCCAGATTTGCCCTTTCCAAATCTTGGCTGATGACAGGTTGCCTGAGCCAGAAACAAAGGAGTAGTCTTAGATTTCCTTCCTGTCCTCATTCCCCCAGTTCTGTCTCACACATGTCTCCTGAGAGCTTCTGCCCTCTGCTCCCATCTACCGGGCTGGGGCTCAGCCAGTGCACGCTGCATGGCCTTCCTGATTGTAGAAGAGCCTCTTTTCTCATGGGGCAGGTCCTACCACTGTCTTCCTAGGACTTAGGCCAAGCGTTACTTCCTGTGGTTACTTCCCTAACCACCCTGCCCTGGCAGGATTTGCTGCTCAACAACTGTGGCTCTGAGGGCACAGCCCTGATTGCTCTGTGATAGCACTTTTTAATAGCTGGTGTAATTTCTTCAGTGGGGAAGCTCTTTACCAAGTGAACCTGGTTCTGAGAGAGTCTTCTATTTCCTTCTTTTAAAAAATAATCGTTATTGACTATGCCAGGCACTGCGCTAAGCATGGACAGTCTGAGCCCTGGTGGAGCTTACAGTCTTATGAGAGAGGCCAACCATAAATAAGTAAACAAACAGATGTACAACTGTGGCTGGGTACGGTGACATACTTGTGTAGTCCCAGCTACTCAGGAGGCTAATGAGGGAGGATCGCTTGAGTCCAGGAGTTCGAGACCAGCCTGGGCAACATAGTGGGAACCAATCTTTATGAAAAAAAAAAAGGGAGGAGAAGGGGAAGAGAAAGGGGAGGAGGAGGAGGAAGCCAAGGGGAGGAGGAAGAGGAAGAAGAGGAAGGGAAGGAAAGGGGTGGAGGGAGGGAAGGTGGGAGGGAAGGAAAGGAAATAGCTAGGCATGGTGGCAGGCTCCTCTAGTCTCAGCTACTCAGAAGGCTGAGGCAGGAGGATCACTTGAGTCCGGGAGTTCTAGACCAGTCTGGGCAACATAATGAGACTCTGTCTCTTAAAAAAAAAATTAACCAGGCGTAGTGGTGCACATCTGTGGTCTCAGCTGTTTAGGAGGCTGAGGTGGGAGGATCACTTGAGCCCACATCAAGACTGTAGTTAGCTGTGATTGAGCCACTGCACTCCAGCCTGGTGACCAAGTGAGACCCTGTCCTGAAAAAAAAATGTGTAATTGCCAACTGTGGAAAGTCCCAAGAAGAAAAAGAATGGAGTGCTGTGAAGAAGAGAGCCCATATGGTTCCTCATCCCAGGACCCCCTCTTCTGCCTCCTCTGCAGAGGAAAAGTGAAAGCCTTATCTCCTTTTGAGGGTCTAGGGTCTCTAGACAAAGATGGGGTGGTGTGTGGAAGGTTTCCTGATTGCCAGTAGCAAGGCTGGCCCGAGGCCGGCTTACAGGAAAGGGACCGATGAGGCGATCTTCAGCCCTCATTTAAAAAACATCACCAGAGAAGTGTCTGCCTGGCCTGGTGTCCTCCTTCTGGCCTGGCCTTCCTCTCCATCCTCTCACTGAGGGGCTCTGAGTATGTCACTCTGCCCCTGCAACCCGAGGGAGCCAGAGGCTTTGCCCACCAGTGCCTGCTGACACAGTCCCTAGTCTCGTGACCTGGCGAAGACCCCAGCAATGACATCTCCACACTTCCCTTCAGGGAAATGAGGTCGTTGCCACTGATGGCCCATAGGAGCAACTCCCTGGTGGGAGCTGAGTGCTCTCCTGGACAGCGAGCAGGTGCGGGGTGGCCTGAGACGCAGAGCAGCGCCTGCTTTCTAAAGGGATGTTCGCTTTATCCACAATGCCTTTCAGTAGGATTCCCCCGGAGCCTGAACTTTACCCCGAGTCAGTGGACTACTGTGGTGGGCAGGGTAGAGGAAGGACATTTGGAAAAGTCGGAAGCTCACTGGCCATTTGAAAACAACCAGAAAGGAAAAGGAAAGGTCTTTAAAGTGATGCCTTTAATTATTGAGAAAATATGAGTCGGTGAATAAAAATAGAGTTTCATGCCAGTTTTTAGGTGCATAGCAAGCATACCCTGGGAGGTTCTTCCACCAAGTCTTGTATGACCAAGAATGTTATTTATTGTCGAGCCCCTCCTAGGCAATAGCACAAAGGAGAATGAGGCCAGGAGCAGAACCAGACCGTCACGGCCAGGCAGATGCTGGGGGAGGAGATGGGACATCTTTCCCTGAGCCCTTCTGGCATTTTCTTTCCCTGAGGAGTAGCAGCCATACCTCTGTCTTTGGACCCCAGCCTCGCAAAAGTCAGCGGGTGGGCCGCGCATGCAGGGGGGATGCAGGTCCCTAGTGGGAAAGCTCTACGACATCTCTCAAGGTGAGCATCTCCACTGTTAAGAGAGCCAGAGCTCCGGAGAGACTCACAAGTTATGTACCAGGACGCCAGGATCAGGGTAGAGGCATGGAGAGGTGCCAAGACTTCAAAGTAGGGGTGTCGATCAGCCCTGGGGGGGCTGCCAAATCACTCGTTTCTAATGCCTGAAGTCCCTCACCCGATCAGGTGTGGCCACCTAGCTCTCTAGCCATAGCTTTAATACCTCTCTTCCTCACTCACCCATGCTTCCACTCCACTGGTTCTCCGCCCTCTTTTGAACACAAATGTACTAAATGCATTCCTTGATTTTTCACTAGGGACTCCCTTCGCCCTCTCTTCCCCCAAATCTTTGCATTTCTGTTTCCCCGTAGTTAGGTTTCAGCTCAGATGTTGCCTTTTGAAAAACCTTTCCCTGACTCTCGATTTCAGTAGCTCTGACAATGTCACGTTCTCCCCGTCACTCTATTTTGTTTTCTCCATAACACTTACCGCCATTGGAGGCCATCTTGTTTAGTCTGTAAATTACAGCAGCAGGACTCATGCCTGTCTTTTCCCTGCTTTATCTGCAATGGCTAGAGCAGCGCCTGGTACACAGTAGGGGTGTAATAAATATTTGTTGAATGACTGAAAGAATGCAAAGTTGTTAGTCATGACTGAGGAAGGCATTGACATCTTAGAACTTTGCAGTGCGTTGCTGGCTGTGGGTACTGTTGATGGGACGCTCACTCAGAGGTTCTGGCCTGGTACGTCCCCTGGTCCCGGAGAGAACCTGGGACCGTGCTCACATTCAGCAGTGCCCAGCTGGCAGCTTCTTGGAGCAGTGTTTTTCCTCCTGAGCAAAACGCTTCTAGCAGCATCTTGTTTCTGTTTTTATTACAGCATGCCAAGCCTCTCATTAGGTGCAGAAGGAAACTTTGGTGCAATTCCAGGTTTTTCTTTTGAAAAGCAGAAGGGCTCTATCTATCCTGGAGCAGAAAATCACAGATCGCCTGGGCTAGAAGTGCTTTTGATCAATTTTGTTTATAGTGAAGGAACTAAAGTTACCAACCATCATGATGGTACTTAAGATATGAATGGCAGTAAAAGTGTTTTAAAAAGAAAACAAAACTCAAACTGGCTCCCATGGAAAAGGAACATTCCTTTTCCTTTTGGTATGTGTTCCTCGTTTCCGTGACCACACAAATTGACGCCTGGCTTTATAACTGAAATCACTTGGGAATACTTTTAGGATTGTTCAACTCTTCCATCACTGACAGTTACCAAACTGTACCTGGATGTTTATTACTTAACTATTAATGACTCCAGTAAAGTCACAAATAACTGTTGTATGTATGGAAGCAACTTCATCTCTTGATACTGGACTAAAATATTCAGAAAGCAAATTTGCCCTGACCTGGCATTCTGGGAACCAGAGTTGAACACAGACCTGTGAGGAATCGACCCGTTTTGGTAGAGTAGAGAAAGGGCAGGACATGGCATCTCTGCCTCATCAGAGCAGTGCATGGTTTTTTGTTTGTTTTTTTGACATCCAGGGAGATGGGGAAAGTGTAGGTTTAAGAGTACAATCAAGACACCAATAATCTGGATACCATCCTGCACAGATAAGTTTAAAATGTCTTATGTTTCCTAAGACTTAACACCGTAAAAACCCTAGAAGAAAACCTAGGCAATTCCCTGCTCTTTTCAAAGGGCAGTTTCTCCACTGTGATCTAGGTTCCGTTCCTCTCACATTCTGAAGATGTCACTTCCATAGCTGTACTCCCTATCCACTTCATAACCAGTG